>PVHY01005615.1:0-81503 GCA_004024945.1 Uropsilus gracilis | reverse complement strand
TAGTGAAAAATTTTAAATGAATGAATGAGACATTCATTCTCAAAGTATGAGAGGCAGCCTAAATGTTGGGAAGGGTGGGGGGGAATCAAGAAAATTTTAGTCAAAGAAAGTATTGAAGGAAATTTTCATACTATCACAGAATGTGCTATGTTAGCTTTCATGTTTTCAATGTTTCTATTAATTAGATCCCACTAGCTTTCTTGAGCATCTACTATGTACATGGTGTACTACTATGTTTTTTAATACAATCCACTCAGTAAGACTGTGCAGTTGTCAGACTCATTTTATGGTATTTCTCTATATATATGAAAATTAAACATTCATACTAAAAACATGAAGCAAAATAATTTTCTCACACATCCTATATATTTATTATGTTTCATTCCCTTATATTTTTACTTGCTTCACTTTTTTGGGTCTCTCTCACATTTGTGCCCAAATTCTCCAAGAAGTCTTAAAATTCTCAAGAGTCAAACACATCAAGGGGCTTAACTATGTTATATTTTTTTATGGATCTATCCTATTTCAGTTTAAAGAGGCTGATCATAACCAACTGAACTAAATTGTTCTCAAGACTTACCTTTACCATCAAGCTAGGAAGTTTTTATGCTCCCTCTTTGCTTTATTGAGTCACAGTAATCTACATTAATTGATTTCCTTTCTAATACTTGGTAAGAAAGGTAAGTTTTTAAAATAATATATATGCATATTGAATAAGTTTGTTTACATTTGCCTTTTGGGTGTTCCTCCTCCATCCCCCTCCACCCTCCCCCCCATCTCTCCATCTCTTCTTTCATTGCCATTTATTGTTTAATTTTTAGTCCATTGGGTTCTTCCTTTTCTTTCCTGTAGCAATGTCCTTTTGTCCGGTGTGAACATGGTTTCCTGGGACACAGTGGCCTGTGCTTAGTTTTCCAAGTGTCTTTTTGCTGCTGGCCACCAGTTCACACATGATTGTGTTCTCTTAGTGCCTCCTCCTTCTTTCTGGTTAGCTTCTCCGGCCCATCTTCTGTCATATTTTGCTCCTTCTTTGTTTTGTAGTTCTGGTTGCTGGCATTGGGAGCGTTTCTCCCAGCCAAATTTTGTGCACCAATTTTTTCGATCGAGATAGGCCCTAGCAGATGGTTGGTCCGGTTCATCATAGGGCCACTGCCCTTCTCTGTGGTTTTGCTCAACCCCCTAAAGTGGGAGTGTCCTTTGATCATGCTGAAGGCATCTCTGATCGGGAAATTCCACTCCCATCGTTGTAGATCACAGTGGTTGTATTTCTGAGGTAGTTCGTCTCTATAATCAGTCTTATAGTCCTGTGTCCCATGGATCTGACATGTTCGTTGTTCCAGAATACTTCTTTGTTTTTCACTTCCATATTTGTGTGCAACTGCCATTGAATCACTGATTTAGTTGCATCTGGTGAGGATTGACTGGATTTGGAGAAGACCAGAGGGAATGAGCCCTACCACCCACTACCCCTCCCATCAGACCACCCCCCCTCACCCTCCGGCCCCACCAGCCTGCACATCCAGCGGGGAGGGGGGAGGTAAAGAGAGGGGCTCAGTTACTGGCAGCATGGCTGAACCCCCACCTTCCCCAGCCACTTCATGGTACGGTGATGGGGGAGTGCCCCCAGCCACTCTCTGCCACCGTGGCAGATGGCAGTGACCCCCCTACCTTGCATTCCCTGAACTCCAAAAGGAGTGCGGCAGGCTGGATGGCTGGGAGCTCAGTGCCTAGTAAATTTATTTTTAAGACTAAAAGTTATGGAATGAACTTATTTCAACCTTGTACTTTATTTGTAGTTTCACCTAAACATAGCATTCTGTATAGCACTCACTCTGAAATTTGCATTTCATTTACTTCTAGTTTCTTTCTGGTTCCTAATTAATCCTTTGTATTTGACTTGTTTTTAAATTGTGATTTGTTTTTCTCTCTGGAATTTTTGAAGATCTTTTGTTTATCCAAGATGTTCTAAAATTTGTGTATACATATTGAGTCTCAGCAATGCACACTTGAAGTTTATTTAATGACTTAATGCAATGTTACTTCAATTAAAATGAAATAAAAAAGGGTGTTGCCAAAATTCATACAGTTGTAAGGACCTAAGGTTACCAAGGCACATTAATGAGGAGGCAAGTCCTTTCCTATTTTAATACTCCAGGTGAGTGCCCAGCCCTACCTGAAACCTTAACTGCAGCTTTTAAGAGCCTAAACAGGGGACCAAGCAAGGAGGTACATACTTCTGACCCGCAGAAACTGTGAAATAACAAATATGTGCCACTTTAAGGTGCTAAAAATGTCATTGTAAAATCTGTGTGTATATGAATTTTAGAACAACTTGCTTCCCGTTGACCTTCTTCAACCTCATCATCTTTTGAAATCCAACAAATATTTCACTTGACATATTTCATGTACTTCAGAGGTTATGTATTCATTCTCTTAATTTTTTTAAATGAAAAATAAAAGTTTTATTTTTAATATTCCAGACAAATTTTCAAAAATGGTCTTCCTGAGGTATAAATTACCTTCCTCCAAGGTCTCCTTTTGTGAAGTGGACTTTAAAAATATATAGTAAATGTATACAGTTGTACAATCACTACCACAGTCTAGTTTTATAAACTTTGCATTGGTCCAAAAGTTCTTGTGCCTCCTATAGTCAACTCTTTACTGTTTCTTTAAAGACTTTAGCTGTTGAAATGAAAATCCTTTAATTATATAGTTATAATCATTCCAGAAATTACCTATGCTAAGCTCCCATTAAAATTTAAGGTGGAAACTCACAATAGATAATTAAAAATTAATAATAGAAAATTAATAATAATATATAACTGTACCCTGGCATTTATTCTTCCTTTCTCTGAACTTTATAATAAGTTTTTCTGTTGTAATTCAAAGACTGTCCATCTCCAAAGGTGAGATTTGGGGTGCTGTACTAGAGCACAAGGGTTAGTCAGGACACAATAATGTTTATTGCTGCTGTGATTCTGCTATTGTGAAATGATAGTCCCTTCAGTGTAAGGCCCTGATGGCTTTATAATTATAGCAATTGCAATTTTTTTAAAGGAGCTCCTGAATTACTTCAAATAAGCTAATGTGGCTTTTCTGGGTAAATTTTATTATGTTCTCTTAAAACAATTTTACTACGCTCCAAGTTTCTGTGCATAGTAGTAAGTAGCAAAACTGGCTACTTAATCTACTTTTAGTTGTAATATTACTCTCAGTAGGCCTTTAGTTAAATGACTTTACCCTTTTTTACATCTGGTTTCCAGAAAAACTCACAATAATATTTTCTCCTGTAGTAAAATGTTGAGAACTTTTGTTAATATATCATGTTATATAAACTGAAGCCTCAATATCATGTAAATACTGAAGCCCTGAATAGAGGTGGTGGTCACATTGTCACCTAGAAAAGCAAGCATTCCCAGACTGAACAAAGTTGAAGCAAACTAACTAAAGGGGACTATTCTTATTCTCTAACAATTCCTAACTAAAAAGAATACTCTCAAGAGAAGGTTGGCAAATCTTTTTATACAAATTATCATCTAAATATCATTTTCTAGGTAGGTAGACACAATGCTCTCATTTTATATATTTTCTTTTTTAGGGGCATTGAGGTAATTGGAATTTTCCACTTTTGTAGGTATGAGACTTAGACATATTGACCAAGAAATATTTAGAAATGGTGGATCTAGAACTCAAATCCAGATCTGACTGACTTCATAAAATATTGAAACATTCTCCTGCTTATTATATATAGTTCAGACCTCTCTACATAGAGAAGTGCAGCATTTGAGTATATCCTCTGCTTCTTAATCGAAAATATGACAAATTCAAATGTTTTTGACTGTACTACCTACACTATGTATTAGTGTGCTATTTTGAATAGCACATTATCTTTGTGTCTTGTAACATTTCTTCAAAGGAATACATTAGAAAGATCAGCACCAAATAGACTGTTTGGGCTATAATTACATGAGTAATGTGTGAGTTAAACATTTCAATACTAACATACTATTCATTCTCCCCCCCAAAAAAAGTCACCTTCATCAAATTGTGCAGTGTTAATCACTTCAATATCAAGAATATTAAGAAAGTCTGCAGTTTAACAGTTTGCTTCTGAGCAGTGTATACTATTTAACTTAGAATGTTTTCTCTTGTTGGTAGTATAAAAGAAGCCTTAGCAAAAAATAGTCAATATTTTTTAGAGATGGTACAATTAGTAGTTACAATCAGAAATTTTTTTAGCTTCTTGCACACAAAGAAAAAAATGTATGGAAAATTACATAAAGTAAAATATTTAAACAATTTCAGGCAAAAAAATACTAGGAAATTGGAGGTATAGTGCCCAATGAAATTATGGATTTAATTTACATCAAAGTTTCAAGTAAAAGTTAACATGTGTTTTCAAGAAACAATATTGGATGCAACCAAACTAGTGCATCTTGAAAAAAATCCAAAATACTTCTCAAACTATCTACTGTTATATTCTTCAACTATCTACTGTTATATTCTTCAAAGTCAAATTATGTTAATTTGAAAATCCAAACAGAAAAGGAACCAGGTAAAGTACCAAAGTTAAAGAATCTGCCTTAGTACTAGCTTTACTCTTTTTAGATAACTTTCATAGGAAAACTTTTCCAGTAGCTTCTTTCATTTCACCTGCACATCCACAAACATTTATTTATATATAAATCAGGAAATCCTGTATACATGTGTATGTATACTTTTTTATATGTCTCTTTTTAGTTGAAATATAACAAATATATCTTCAATAATAATCCGATGAATGTTCACAAGTTGTGAATACATATGTGTAAGCACAGTCAAGATTATCAAATAGAACACTGCCAGCCCTTAAAAGCTTCATCCACCTTTCATGATTTTTGATAACATCACTATCTTAACTGTGAATTTCAAAAAAATAGAATGATACAAATGTATTATTTTGTTTTGGTTTCTTTTGTTTATGAGATTTAATTGTGTTATAAGTAGTATTTCATTTATTTTAATTGCTATATTTTTATGCACTAAATACTTTACAATTAATTTTTGTTCTCAGGTGCTATATAATTAACTACTAACCTTTTAAAATATAAATGTTTTAGTTTATTGTTTTAAGTTTATTCTAATATCCTGATTCCCTTTCACTTTTCAGATGCAGCAATTGTTTCATGAAAATTACGAACATAATCGGAAGGGTTACATCCAAGATCTTCACAATAGCAAAATCCATGCAGCCATAACGCTTCATCCCAACAAAAGGCCTGCCTATCAATACAGACTTCATAATTACATGCTCAGTCGCAAAATTTCTGAACTTCGCTACCGCACCATCCAGCTCCACCGAGAGAGTGCTCTGATGAGCAAGCTCAGTAACAGTGAGGTAAGCAAAGAGGACCAGCAACTGGGAATAATGCCATCTTTCAACCACTTCCAGCCCCGTGAGAGAGATGAAGTGATAGAATGGGAGTTCCTGACAGGGAAGTTCCTTTACTCAGCATCTGAAAATCACCCTCCTCGACAGAGCATCAACAGCATCCTAAGAACAGCACTGGATGACACAGTCCTACAAGTGATGGAAATGATCAATGAGAATGCCAAGAGTAGGGGACGGCTCATTGACTTCAAGGAAATTCAGTACGGCTACCGCAGGGTTGATCCCATGCATGGTGTGGAGTACATTTTGGATTTACTGCTCTTATACAAAAGACACAAGGGGAGAAAACTTACTGTGCCAGTGAGACGTCATGCATATCTTCAGCAGTTATTCAGTAAGCCTTTCTTCAGAGAAACTGAAGAGCTAGATGTCAACAGTCTTGTGGAGAGTATTAACAGTGACACTCAGTCATTCTCCTTTACATCTAATTCTCTAAATATGCTATCTTCTTTTCAAGGTGCCAAAGGGCATCATGGAAAGAAAATACACATTCTTGTTCCTCTCACTGGAAGGTATGACATTTTCTTGAGATTCATGGAGAACTTCGAAAATACGTGTCTTATTCCAAAGCAGAATGTAAAACTGGTCATTATTCTTTTCAGTGGGGATTCTGGTCAAGACTCAAACAAACATATTGAGCTGATAAAAGAATATCAGAACAAGTACCCTAAAGCAGAAATGACCCTAATCCCTATGAAGGGAGAGTTTTCCAGAGGTCTTGGTCTTGAAATGGCTTCTTCCCAGTTTGACAATGATACTTTGCTGCTATTTTGTGATGTTGACTTGATATTCCGAGGAGATTTTCTCCAGCGATGTAGAGATAATACAATTCAGGGACAACAGGTGTACTACCCCATCATCTTTAGTCAGTATGATCCAAAGGTAACTAATGGTGGAAATCCTCCCACTGAAGATGATTTTGTCTTCTCAAAGAAGACTGGATTCTGGAGAGACTATGGATATGGAATTACTTGTATTTATAAAAGTGATCTCCTTGCTGCAGGTGGATTTGATACCTCAATACAAGGCTGGGGACTAGAAGATGTAGATCTCTATAATAAAGTTATTCTATCTGGCTTGCAGCCCTTCAGAAGTCAAGAAATAGGAGTTGTGCATATTTTCCATCCAGTTCATTGTGACCCTAACTTGGACCCTAAGCAGTATAAGATGTGCTTAGGTTCCAAGGCAAGTACTTTTGCCTCAACCATGCAACTGGCTGAACTTTGGTTGGAAAAACATTTGGGTGTCAGGTATAATCGAACTCTCTCCTGACAGTTCAGGCAACACATATTGCCTTTTTAAAGGGGAGTTTACCTCATTGTTGGCTGTTGTTATTTTTATTTTATTATTGTTATTTTTATTGTTATTGTTATAATTTTATTTTGTTGTGCTGGTCTTAAACTACTCTTGGTTGCTTTTGAAGGGTGTTTGATGACCTCAAGCAAGAAGAGTCTGCAGTTCACTGATATTTCAGATTTCTACTGAAGTCAATATATGTATACTTTTTATATATCTTTATTTGATACTGAATTAAATCATGGCAATCAAATGACTTTTGAAGCTCATTCACCATGAGAGACAGCTTAAAAGAATGTTCTCTTGGGGCTTAAAGATGCAATATCAACTTTTATTTTGTTTGTCAAATTCAATGTGAGTCAAATATTTTCTGGTGAAAGGTACCACAAAAGTGCTTTATGCTTCCTATGGGGAAGGGACTCTGTAACATAAACTTGAGTTTTGTAATTTATACAAGGACTTAAATATAGAGACAATAATTTTCTTCATCTTTAGAATTTTTAAAGTAAATGAACACTTATGATTGTATGTTTATTTTTTAAAAAAGTTTTAAAAATTGAGGAGTTTTGTTCCACAAGCAATCGGTACTGGCTACCCTGGTCTTATGAAAATTATGCACTCCTCACAATGGTCTGCTATAAATGCGAATGAACTTTATTTTCTCAAGGAGATATGATTTAATTAAATATTCATGTACATTTTAGAAGCTTTATGAAATAATGTCCTTCATTTGCTGGCAAGAAGATAAAAATGACAGAACCTGGTTATTCATAATAAAATACAGGTATAACCATATTCTTTTTCAAAAACATTGAAAAGATTGTGTTGTTTCCTTTAGTCATATATGATATATTTCTTAACAGTTACACTTCTCAAAATGTGCTTGTTACATGGGCTGGAAAAATAATAAGGGATTATGGTATAATACTTTTATTATGCTTTAAATACTGACCTCTATAAGTTACTAAGATTAGCAGCTTCTTTATTCAATAGTTCACAATCCAAGAAAACCATTCCTCTTCAATCTTTCAGCTTTGTGATCAAACTGGACCATATCATATCAGAAATGGCCTTTAAAATAGGTCTGTATGTGATTCAAAGATACAAAACTTAATGGGGAAAATACAATTTTTCAATTACACTTCAATAAAGTGCAGAAAATATCTCATTTAATTTCACAAATCATTCTTTCTTAAAATTAGATCAATGATGTTTAGATTGTAGAAGGATAATCTTATTCCAGAAATGCAAAAAAAAAGAAAAGAAAGTTCATGCAAGTTCTCTCATGAAAGCATATTTTTAAACACTCATTTTGTAAATAAGTAATACATTTGCAAAATTGAACAGAATTTTTGAATGTATACAGCGATTAATCCCACCTTCTGATCTGCTCAGATCTATCCCAGACCACATATACCCACTGTTTGGGGTATATGTATGTTTATGTGCGTATACTCCAGAGTTTCTTAAGCAGAAAAGACACATTTTAATTTTTTACCCTTCACCCACAAAATATAGTATACTGTATGTATGTTCTGTACTGATTTTTTTCACATATTTCTAAGATTTGCATGAAAATTTATTTGAAAATCTGATTTTTGTAAATTATGACTAATATCTTGACTGATCACCACAATGTCACATAGCATTTGCCTTAGCAAAAGCTTCCTTATATATTAATAGTCTCTATAAAGAAAACATTTGGGGGCCTCAAAAAATAATTCTAGGCTGGGCATGGTGGCACATGCCTTTAATCACAGCCAACAGAAGCAAAGCCAAGGCTAGGAATTGCTTGAGTCCGTGGATTCAAGACCCACCCGGGAGTTGGGAGAACCACCTGGGGCAACATAGCGAGATCTAGTCTCAAAAAAATAGCTGGGCATGGTGGCACATGCCTGTAATCCTAGCTACTTGGGAAGCTAAGGCTGGAGAACACTTGAGTCCGTGGTACCCCAGGCAATGTGAGCCTGCGGTTCCCCAGGCAACAAAGTGAAACTTAGTCTCAAAAAAAAAAATATATATATATCTATATATACACACACACATATATATTCAAATTTGTGACAAATTTGATGACAGCACCTTGATAACATATAATCTTAATATAATTGATTCATTAAAGAGGAATTAACTACACTTTTAGATGTTAAAAATCTTGACAGTGATAACAATTCAGAATTGATCTTTGTTCTAATGTAGTATCTGGTATTCAAAAACCATTTTAATAGCCTGTTTTCATACATCATATGATTTAAGTCTTTTGTAGGTGTTTTCTTGAATAGTAAATATACCAACATGCAGTGAAGATGATTATTTGGGAAGCTCTATTACCAAATAATAATTGATAATGATGCTAATGAAAAAAAGGAAATTGGTGTCTGTACTTATCTCTTCTTTACCCTAGACAGCTGAAATAAGAGATATTACTGAGAGATAAACATTAAAATCCTGTTTAAAATACCACAAATCTTAGAGATCATGAGATAACTCTTCAGGGATGAAGCAGCATTCTCCCGTACATTGCTGAAACTGTACTGACCAAACAAAGGAATAGAGATCTCATTTTAACTTGTTTACATACACACACACTATACTAAAATTAATAGAAGTCCATTTAAATTCTATGATAATTTTGCATTTAATTTTCCTATGATCTTTTTTTCAGGCACTACAGTGTTTCCTGACTGAAAATTTATCAGAATGATTCTAGTAAAATAAACAGTGTTTTTATATCTGGTTATTATCTTTTACCTAAAATTATACAATGTAAAAGCAACCTAAAGCACAAAACATGTATATTATTGACATTGCCTTATTTGGACAGTTATGGATAGTCTGTTAAATGTCAGCCCAAAAGAATACCATGAACTTCAACATCATCCTTTGATCGCTATTCCCCACTCAGCACCTTGCTCTATATTTTACTTGCATCATTCCTTACAATATAATCCTCATACTTTCCAGAACCTCAATTTTCTTCATATAGCAAACAAGGGAACTGAGGCAGTGAATGATTAAATTGTCCTAAGTTCACACTGTTGGCATGCTACACAGTTGAGATTTGTCATCTAAATCTGAAACATATGTCCTTCCACTCCACCCCCTGGCTTCACAGTTGTTGGGGTATTGTAGAAGACAGTGGGATAGCAAAAGTCTAGCTGACTCTGTGTGATCCACCATTCAGCCTGCTTCTGCTGAAATTTCAGTCTGGACAGAGCTAAGTTTGCAGATGTTTTGTTCAATTAGAACAAAAATAAATATTTTAATCTCAGTCTTCCACCACTTTGCTACTTCCTCTAAGTAGCACTGTGCTAGTGAAGGATGTCTTCTGCCTACTTACTCACAATCACTGGACTTCAGCCAGCAGGAAAAACACTGATGCCAGTTATCAGCCCTTTTATATGATCTCAGGCACTGAGTGGAGAAACTGCCTACAAGGACCACCATCACATCACTGCTTGACTACCTGTGTCACTTTCTCTAACCAGACTTGGCACAAAGCAACTTTGTTAAGTTTTGAAATAGTTCTGAAACAAAGATGGGAAATACAGAATAACATGATCAACTGTGTAGACTAATAGTGTAAACAAGAGAGTAGATGTCCACTAGAAAGTTTAATTATAAAGCCCCTCTGTTTCTAGCATAAGAAAACTGGAGTCCATTCTAGTTGATATTTCTGTAGATGCCACTACTCTGGTTTCACATAGTCATATTTTTTGATAAGTCCTACACAGTTGTTTTCAGGAGACTCAGATGAGATTTAGTGCTACAAACCTACCTTGTCCTGGAAAACATAGCGTACACTTTGACCTAGAGACATACTTGCCAACTTTCCTGTTTTCCTTTCCTTACCTGACAAATATTATTTCAACAGGTAAAACACCTCAAGATGACTCTCAAATAGCCAATAAAATAATCTATAGCTCCATCCTAGTCACAGTGATGAGATTGATAGGATAGTCTGAAGACATCAACACATGTTCCATTTTACAGCTGTTTTTGTTGTTCCTTTTTAAATTTTTTTTTCTAAATTTTTACATAATAAGGTAAATGGTTACCAGCATTCCTTCCCTCCTCCACCCCCTACCCCCTTGTGTTCACTCAGTCTCCACTCCCGTTGTTCTTTTTTGGTTTATATTGGGTTCATTGGTCCTTTGGTCTCTTTTTCTGTGGCTATGTCCATTTGTCGGATGAGGAACTGTGTTCCAGGCCCATGGCACATTGTGCTATAGCTAAGTTAATTTTCTTTCCTTCTTATGCTGCTCCTTTCTGAGTAACTGTACCTGTCTGTAACTCTGAAGGTCACACGAACATGGTATGCCTTAACTGGAGAATTGTCTGTTCAGTCTTTCACTTGTGCTTAATGATTGAAAGCATATCCTTTTAGCAAGTTACTTGCAAAATAGTGTCCTAAGGGACAATAAAGGGATGCTTTCAGTTCTTAGTGCCACTGACTTGATTATCTTCCATATGATCACTTTTACTAACTTTCTAATCTTTGTCAAACGTATGTTAAAGATTGTGCTGAAGCCAGAAACTTCTGAACTCAGTTTTCCAGCACTAGCAACAGAAACAAGAAGCCAAATAGAAACCCACACTATGCCAATAAGGCTCTGCCTCCATGTGCCCACAGCCTCCCTCAGATACCAGCTACCCTGCCAAGGATGACTCGACAGATGGCGGGGATGATGAGACTTCAGCAGTGATTCATATCCCCAGGTGGCAACATAGCAACATCTGCAGCAAACAACAAACCACCTGGAACCAGCACAAAGAGGTTGGGATAGTTTAATGTTGTCTTCAATTGACATCCTATTGCCCCTTCCCTCTTTGTTTCCAACGTCAAGCTGTGGTTGTTCTGCATCATATTTGAGATTCTACTCCATGAGAATTTTATTTTAATCAAAATCAATATGTATGAATCTGTAGGTTGGTATAAAAGCTGACACTGTGATTTGATTATCCTTATGCACAGATATACATTCTTGCTATCCCACTGCTACCTAACTGCAGTCTTTATTTACAGGGCAAATTCTGAAGGAATTAGTGAGCATAAAATCAGAAAGCTAAAACTTTATTTTATTTTTAATGATTCTGTTAGAAAAGGAGAGATTGTAGAAATAAAATAAGGAGCTCTACAAAACTTGCTTTTCATCTTTATTGTCAACTGATTCACAAATATTTATTGATAACTTGTTTAGGAATAATACTCTTAAGTAGAAACTCAAAAACTGAATACATGCATCCTCAGGAAGCAAAACTCATGACAATCAGGTTTCCTATAGGGTTGTTCTTCATCTCTTTCTCAGTTCTTCCCCAATTATCTCCTAAGCTCACACAAATATCACATTTTCTTATTTTATCCAACGGGGGAGAAATACATATAAATAATGAATAGATCTAAGATCTGTGAGTGAATTTCAGATACATAAGCATGTACTTGCTCTGATTCTTTTGTCTGGATTCTGACCTCAAGTGTTCCACTTGACATCAGTCAAAAATAACTCATGACTGAAAGATCATACAAAAATGGAATATCATATCCTTAAGATTAATGACATTTGTATCTTATCTATTAAACAATCTGTCATCACAATCAATCTCAGGTTTATTTCACTTTCCCTTCCATACCAATTAAAGTTACTCCTGTGCCTATTTCTAAAGGAAAATCTTTGAAAGGTGGTATTTAAAATGCTGAGTACTAATGATAGGAACATGGGTGGTGCATCCTTATTCAGTACATTGTGTATCCCTATATTATTTTCTTTTTTATTTGCTTTCTAGTTTTTCTCTACCCTAATATGTTGATGACCTACCTTTCTTTTTCATATTGTCCTTCCTTTTCTCTGCTAGTGTATTCTTCACTATCTCTTGCACTTAGGAACTCCTTGATATGTTACAGAAGGTTTAGATTATAGATTTCTAGTAATGGTATAGAAAAATTACTACTTTATAAATCATAAATTTGAAGACATACATTAACATGTTTTTCAGCTCTTTTACATGAGCAAATCTTATCTTTAAAATATGAAATTTATAGCCCTACCTTGTTAATAGACTGAAATCCCAAGAATACAGATCTCTTTCTACTTCATTTTTTCAAACTAAGGTAACCTTGGTTTACAATACCATATGTGATTCAGAGGTGTAAAATCATATCTCTGTAATCTTTTACTTACTCTTAAACTAGAAACTAAAGAAAGAAGTTTGAAAATTATCCCTTCCAAGTGCTTCTCATTCTCAATATGTTCAACCTTAAATTCAGGTTTGCACATATTGAAAAAAAATACTGCATCAAAATATTTACTGAATTATTTATTTTTCTAAAGAAAAATATTTCACAAATATTAAAATATATTTTTAGAAATTACTGTGCTCTTGCAAATTAAATTGATAATGAAAGTGATTAATGTATATATATCTTAAAACATTTTTCTAGTTAAGCCATGATTAAATGGAGATTAAGAATACCAAATGATTACATAGTTTATGCAGTTATCACTGTTTCCCAATTAATAATATTCATGTTTTCATATTATAGTAAGACAACCAGATTACCATGACTCAGAACTCAGACAGGACTCTGACAGGAAAGGAAATTTATCATAATTATCCCTCCTTACTTCTACAACAATTCCTTAGGCAACATGCAAAATTTACTTTAGGAGAGGGTCCCTTTGTCTACAATCCCCCCATTTTTCAATTCATATATATGATGATGAAGTTGTTTCACTAAGGAAGGGGAAAAGGTGATTTTTTTAATGTTATTTGACTTGACCTTATATCAACAAAACAGCTATAGCTCATTAAGTACTTACTCTGCTGTTACTTGGGAAACCTTATCTCCTTTGATTTAACTCTACAATAGGAACCATTACTACCATTTACAGATAAACTAAATGGATTTCAGAGAGATTCATTTTGTTCTCTGAAATGAAAATATCTGGGTTTGAGTTGGAACTCAAAGAAAGGTCCGAGTCCATATACACATAGACAGATAAACAGATATGACATAACTCCATCCATCTATCAAAGGAAACTTGGTTGCTATATATCTTGGCTATTGTAAATAATTGCTCCAATGAGCCTGAGAAGGGGTGTATATCTCTTCTGAACTAGTGTTTTTATTTCTTTTGGATATATAATCAGAAGTGGAATTACTATATCATAAGGTACTATTTTCCATAAAGGCTGAAACAAATTTATATCTCCATCAATAGTGTACAAAGGATCCCTTTGAGACACAAACTCATTATTACTTTTTGTCTTTTTGATAACAACCATCTAACAAGTGTGAGTGACAACTCATTGTGGTTTTGATTTATATTTTCTGAATAGTCATGTTGAATACCTCTTCATGTACCTGTTGATCATCTGTATATATTTTGAAAAATGACTAATCATATCTTTGGGTAAATTAATGTCCATTTTCTAATTTGAATTTTCTGGCAATTAAGCTGTATGAATTTCTCTTTTTTTCATAATTCACCTTTTCATTTGTTCTAGCTATGTAGAATTCTAGCTTGTGTTCAGTTTCATAAATCATTTTACCTGTTATTTTTCTCCTACTGTACGCTTTCCATCATTTAATGTAAGTTATATATTTGTTAGGTACTAAATAGTGTCAGAAAAAAATTCCCTTCCTTATAATAATAACAAAATAGAGAAAAAAATCAAACCCCAAATTAAAACAATCTTTTAGGATATCAGCAAGGACTACTGCTAATTTATTTCTCTATTCTGCACAATTCCCTAACCTCTGACAGAAGTTAAAAGTTGCTTTTTTCCTCCAAAAATAAAAACAAACCATGTCTGTGTCTGTGTGTCATTGTACTATCACTTAATCTTGCCCTCAAATCTCTCCATGTTTGAACTTTCAGATCAGTGACTGAAGAAAATCTATCAGTGATTCTATGGTTCAGGGCTCCACCTTCTTAAGGGGGTACAGAATATAAAGCAGATTTTCAGACTGACTGATCATTAGAAAGCAAAGATTTCCAAATGACTCCTTAAAACAAACATAACAACACTGATTAACTAAAAATGACATGTTAATTGGTCCCATATTATTATCTTTCCAATATTCAAAGTTGTCTTAGAAGCAAAACTTAGGGGGGGAAGTGTGGTAGGCACAGGCTAAGAGTTAATGAAAATTGAAAATGACTTTTAGCTTATTACCATCAAACTATGATGTCTGAAAGTTTGAAAATCCTTCCTAAACAGGAAAGTGGACAACAGTCTTTACTAGGAGGCATCAACCCTCTTATGATGATCAGCCTTTTATATTGATTCGAAAAATTTTAAAAACCAAGACAATAGCTTAAAAAAATAAAATCAAGTTTGATTCATGTTTTTATCTAGAAAAGTTTTACCAACTCTCTCTTTAAAAAATGATGCTTCGAGCACCAAACTGAAGCACCAAACAACAATGGACAGGAGGGAAATGGGGGGGGGGGGCAAATCCTTGGGATTGCAAAGATGTGAAATTTACATATAAATAAATTTTTTAAAAATCCAAAAAAAAAAATGATGCTTCATTTGCAATCTCTAATCATTAAATTCTAATCATTAAATTTTATAGCTCTGGTACCAATGTAGCATTTAGTACGTTAGATGTTCATAGTTATAAGAAAGTCTATTGTGCCCCAAATGAAAATGTACCAATGGCTTATTTTTAATTGGAATACAATTTCAACTTTCAAATAACTTATCCTTCAAATGAAAGTTTTTCTCCTGACAGAGATTAATGCATCTACTCATGACAGGAATTGTCATTTTTGTGAACTTGACATCCTCTTGTCTCAGCAATTCTCAATCAGATCAAAAAGGCACAATTTATGTTCTGCAGAAATTTTCAGTTGTTAGAAATGCTAACACTTTATCATTGTTTAGGGCAAAATTGAGAATCTGTAAAATAAAAACTTTTATTACTATTATTTCTTAATCTAAAGTTCTATTTAAGCTGAACATACTCTCAAAGTACATTATATATATATATATTTATCCTATATATAGGATAGCCTATAAATAGGATAACTTTTCTGACCTCTATAATTTAATAATTTTAAATTATAGCAATTTTTCAAAATGCTTCTTGATAAAAATCAAAAAGCATCTTGATAAAAATGCTAAAGTAGAAAGCAAAGGCAATTTTACAAACATATCACAAGTTCTCAGCAGATTTTCATGTGCTCTGATTAAGTTACTACAGAATCAATTACCTCTAAAGTTTAATGGTGTGCAATAAATATTTTTGTTCATATTTTGCATATTTCTGTGCAATAAATATGATTTTGTAGGGAGGTCAAGAAAACAGAAATGTTTAGCTGATTCATTTGACAGGTGTTCAGATGCTGGAGTTTTGCTCTTTCTCTCTCTCTCTCTTTCCTCCCTGCCCCCTCCTTATATTCCCAATTAATACTCCACCCATTGATTACATCTCATTCTCCAGGGCCTCTTCATGTGAACATTGTTTACCCAGGTGATACAGTTTCTTATATGCCAGCTCAGGATTCCAAGAGTTCTGAGATTAAATAAAAGTCTACAAAACATCTCGTAACCCAGTTTCAGAAGTTTGCCATACTCTACTCATCAAGTATATCACTAAAGAGGGAGGAATTTCACTCTACTTTTCAATGGGAATAATTACAAAGAATCTGTGTTCTTTTAAATCTATCATACATTCAATAGGCTTGAAAAATTGCTTCATCTCTTCTCCTGAAAACCAGGAATTAAAGCTAGGGAAAGAAACAGTGACACATTTCAAGTTTGAAGTTTCAAATGCCAGTATCAGATCAAATTGAAAAAAACCAACAAAATGATGCATTTAACCACAAAGAAAAGAACCAAGAGTTGAGCTATTTTTTTTTTCCTCATTAATAAGGGAGGTGTACTCATGGAAAGTAGGTTGAAAAGGCACTTCACAAAACACTTTAGTTACCTGTCAATCTCTCACAGGGATAAGGGACTTCTGACAGGTTGCAAATGCCATAAGAGAATGTGTCTCTTATTTCAACAGTTTTGATTAGACAAACAAGTTTAATTAATGCAGGAAACCTAAATCTCAGAATATGTTTAATTGATTGCTTTCTCTCTCCATCAATTTTCAAGTGCTCTAAAGAATAAAGTTCACAAAGGTTAACCCAACATTTTTTTTACTATTCCATACAATTATCTGAAAAATAGATAGACAAATTTTATATAAAAGTGAAATTTCCCTAACAACCAAACAGGATCACTGATAGGCCAATAAACTATATCTATAAAATCTAGCAATTTATGACTTTAATGGTTTCCTTATTATCTATGTTACCCTCTTCTCTTCCCTGTTTTTTGTTTTTGTTAGAACTTTTAAATTTGGAAGACTTCTCATTTATATGCATTTCAATATTCCTATTGTCCAACCATTTTAATTTTCAAATGACATGTTACAAATATTTTTCTTTCCTTTTTCCACTGTAGTAAACATAACAATCATCATTCTCACAATAATCTTTTTTAACCTAAAGTTCATCAAACTTCATCTTTTTATAAAGTAATATTTTATGAATGGCTCCAAATACTTATTGATCTAAAAATAATAAATGAAAGCTATTGCTTTGTCTTTATTTTTCAACATTCTTTCCTTAGGCAAATGTTAACTCTCTACTCTTCAAATGAATGATTTAAGAATGAATGTTTCTGATAATTTTAGACAGCTGTGTGTTTTCTCTGATATTTCCTCTACTTTCTTTCCTACTAGTTCTAAACATTCATTCATTCACTCATTCATTCATTCGTTTATTTATTTATTTATTTATTTATTTATTTATTTATTTATTTATTTATTTAGAGACTAGGTCTTGCTATTTTTGCCTGTGGAACTGCCTGGGGTACCACAGACTCAAGCAATCCGCAGCCTCAGCTTCCCAGGTAGCTAGGATTACAGGCATGCGCCACCATGCCCAGCTATTTTTTAGGTCTTGTTACGTGCCCGTGGTGGGACTCAAACAACGATCACTAGGCCCGATCACGGCTTCCTACGCTGCCACCTACCGGCATGCACCACCATACCCAGTCCTAATTCTAAACTTCTAAATAGTTAATTCATTCAGAAATAGTTTGGTGTGCCTACTGTGCTTTTTCCTTCATGCCATTAGTTTCTGGTTGCACAAATTTGATTAAAGTAGAGCTGATGCCCTTAAGAAACTCATAGTCTAGCAAAAGAAACAGTAAAGAAGCACTGCAAAACTCATGAATTTATAGTTAAGGAATGTACTGGAGCTTCGGAGGAGTCAGTACAAAATTTTCTTGTGGACAAAGAGAACAGTTAAGTATCCACTAAAAAAGGCCAAAAAAAAGACCTCCTCTGTGATACTAAGGACTTTGGAATTTATTATGTAAACAAGGGCTAGATGGGGAATGAAGGGTAAACATGCATTTTAAAAATATCTATTAAAATCAAATGTTAAAGTGCATGACCTATCTCTCTAATTTTGTGAGAATTTTCAACATATTATTTATAAAATTATCTATTTACATAGACATATAGAGCCTTTTGACTAGAGTCATTCCTAAGATATCACTTAGCAAAAGAGATGATGATGAGGTTTGATGAACTTTAGGTTAAAAAAAGCTAATTACTGTGAAATGATGTTGATTGTTACTATTTGCTCCAGTACTATCATATTTGACATACTAATCATTCACTGAGAAAGTCAAATTAAAAAATCTTTCAGGCCTTATTACCCAAACTATCTAATGTTACCAAAAATGTTTGTGTCAGTTAAGGATGATGCAAGAACATGTGGCAAGTCCTTAAGGGATATCACATTAACTCCTACAGTTTTGGACTGAAGTCAAGCTCTCTATAAGATACACAACATCATAACTTTGATAAATAACTACCATAGTGTTAGTGAGCACAGGTAATGACAAAATAGCATACCATAAGACAAAATTCAATTAATGACATATATGACATCAAGCTAAGTGACAGCTGTGTATTTGAAGTTCAGGGTACCATGGGGTATTTTACAAACTCTGAACCAACAACCAGTATCTGATTTCCTTTTCTGAACAACCAATATCTGATTTCCCTTCCCAATGGCTATAATACAATTGAGGTAAAATATTTTTCATACCTTTCTGTGAAATTTTTGTTTTCATCCTCTCTTACTCTATACCTCTGGTCAGTTTGGAAATCTTAGTTTCCGAAAAGAGGAATGCTTCCACAAAGGAATGAAATAATCAACTGGCACTGATGCTGCAACTGCCAGCTGTCTACTGGGGTGCCTCCAGTTCCTGAGATAATAAGGAAATAAAGAATTGAAATGCTGTCTGTGGTAACTGATGTGAAAGCAAATATGACTGACATGATTATACAACAGACATAGGGACAATTATGTCTGAAACCCAGGAGTTTTTCTGAGCTGACCCCTATCATTTCCTCATCTATTTAAAATGTTCATGGATGTTTCAAACCAATTTTCAAAACTTATTAAGCTCAGCCTCCATAGGGAGGATGTCTCTATCATTCAATCCTACCATCTGAAGAACAGGGAAGTTATAAATACCAACTATGACCTCATGACCAGTTCAGTAGTTCAGTAAGAAACTGGCTGCCATGAAGAAATAAACATAATAAACATGTATGATATTCTGTCTTGTTTGGTTTTATTTTTGTATAATTAATATTTAATCTTTTTGGTTTTTTTATTGCTATTTCATTTGAAGTGGACTTGCAGTGGTTAAATTATTAAATTTGTAATTAGTATCAAAATTTGGAAGAACATAGGTATTCATATATAGAGACAGTTACTAAAGCAAGGGATTCTCTAACTGGATCTTTAAAGAAGTAATGGACTGGTAAAAGAGATTTATTCAATACAAAACATTAAGAAAAAGAAAATTCTATCCACAGTATGTTGTTTTTGATAAGTTTGTCTAAATATATTGCTCATAGGAAATTTCACCAGTTCATTGCCAGCAATGGGAGACTTACTCAAATATTTTACCTGAGGTTGGTAGCTTACTGTGGTAGTGGAGCAAGAAGAGAAAGGGGGAGTTGTGGCCAGGTGGCAAACTTTCCAGTCAGCCCAACAAGATAGAGACTCCAACAGACTGTGCTGCCCACAAACCATGAACAGAGAATTTTTTTTTTAATGAGAGAGGAATGCAGACCTACATGCAAACGAGTGCTGGGAACATCAGTTCAGTAAGAAACTGGCTGCCAGCAGTTCAGCAGCTTAGGTGGAGGAATCCTAACCCCTCTCTCTTCCTGCAGAAATGAGATAGAGATTTGACACACACCCACAGAGAGGATGTGAAAGAAGAAGGATAGGATCCCAGAAATTGGCCATTGTAGAGAGTGAATAGTACTATTGTAGAAAGATCAGTCAAAAGTACAAAATTGAAAAGTAATCTAGTCTCCCTAAGAACAAAACCCCAGGACCAGATGGTTTCTCTAGTGAATTCTACCAAATCTTTAAAGACTATCTAATACCTATACTTCTCAACTTCATCAAAAATGCTGTGGAGGATAGAAAGCTCCCAAATGCATTTTATGAGGCCAGCATTACCTTTGTCTCCAAACCAAGCAAGTTAAGATTCAAAATGATTCTAAGAGAAAGAAAAATGGAGGCATCACACTCCCTGACTTCAAACTATAATATGCAGCAACATAATCAAAATATGTATGGTGATAGAACAAAAGCAGATGCACAGACCAATGGAACAGAATAGGGAGCCCAGAAACAAACCTTCAAACCCACACCAAGGTGGATAGTTAATCTCTGACAAACAAGCCATGATAATAAAATGGAGAAAGACAAGTCTCTTCAACAAATATTGCTGGGAAACTTGTACAGTAACATGTAAGATAATAATTATGATAGTATAACACCATGCATAAAAAGTAATTGTATAACACCATGCATTAAAAAAAACTGAAAAATGTATTAAAGCCTTAGATAGTACATCTAGAATCAGAATGCAAAAACAGATGTGATTTTTGACATCAACCACAGAGATTTACTTGGGAACTCAAGTCTAACAAGCAACAATAAACATACAGGACTACTTCAAACCAAAAAGCTCTTGTACCATAAAGTAAACCATCACAAAAAACAAAAAGGCAACCTATGAACAGGGAGAAAATATTTGCCTATCACATATTTCACAGGAGTTAATTTCCAAAATACACAAAGAACACATACAGTTCACCAATAAAAAAACAAATGAAACAATCAAAAAAATGGGCAAAAGACCCAATAGACTGTTTTTCAAAGAAGATATACAGATATAGGCATGTGGGGAAAAGAGTTTAACATCACTTATTATAGAGAAATACAAATTGAAGCCAAAATGAGATTATCACCACAAACAACAAATGATGGTGAAGATGTAGAGAAAATGGAATACTCACTCACTGTTGGAGCTGTAAACCAATGCAGCCTCTATGGGAAATGGCACAGACTTCTTCAAAAAACTAAAACAGAAATACGATATGGTTCAACAATACTCCTTCTAGATATTTATCCCCTAAATATGAAAATGCCGATAGAAACACTAATGTGAAAACATTTATGTACAGCTATATTCATAGCACAATTATTCATAATAGTCAAGGCACAACAGACAAATCATGAAATTGTAGAATACAGATTTAATGGATAATTACTCAGCTATTATAAAAGATGAAATAGTGACTTCTGGGGAGGAAATGGGTGAATTTTAAGGTGACCATGCTTAGTGAAGTGAGACATGAAATGAAAGACAGTTACCTGATGATTTCACTCACTTGCAAAATAAAAATAAACAATAAATACCCTAGTAGATGGGGTGGGAGGTTTGGAGGGGATATGGGAAGGAAGGTGATAGAAACTGGCAAGGAAGCTCTGAAGTACAGATGAAGGGCAAGTGAAGAACAAGGACATATGCAGGCAAAAAAAAAAAAATCATAGAGGAAAATATGGACAAAACACTCCAAGACTTATATCCCAGAAACCTCTTTCAGGACACATCTACAGATACCAACAACAACAACCAAAAAAAGGAAACTGAGACTACATAAAATATAAAGCTTCTATACAGCAAAAGAGACAATAACCAAAACAAAAAGACATCCAACTGAATGGGAAAATTTTTTTTTTTTGTTTTCACACAAGTGATAAGGGTCTGACATCAAAGATCCACAAAGAATTCACACAATTTAACAAAAACAAAGTAAAAAGCCCAATTTTAAAAAATGGTTGAAAAGAGCTTAAAAGACACTTTTCCAAAGAGGAAATACAAATTAAATTGAAAAATAAAATCTTTAAAAATTAAAAAACACACTTTTAAAAGATGTAGTATGTAATCCAAGTAAAGATAAAACTTTCAAACATCTTCATTTACAAACTATCATGCCACAAAATACCTAAAGTATAAATGATAGTAAATTCACATTTGTAGATGAATTTAAATAGACTGTCAGTTCATGATTGATGATGCTGATTATATTGATTTGCTTTTTAACTCAAGTAACCTAAATACTCTCTTTTGCTTTATAATCATGTAACTCCCTTTTTTCTATTACTGAAAATTTTGCTGTTAAAATACTTAATAGAAGGCTTGGAGAAAAAGAATAGAAATGCTTATGAGGAAATGCTTCTGCAGTAGAAAGAAAAGGACCAAGTTGCTGCATATTTCTCCCCTAAGGGATAAAAATAAAGCACTCCTATTTTTACTTAAAACAACAGAGAGAACCATATACAAATCTTTCATTTTCTCTTAAGCCTTCAGATTATCTCAAGCTAATACCAACAAGCAGAACTTTCCCTAGGGAAATAATTTGAAAATTATCATTTTATTCTATTTTACTTTTAAATTATTATTTAATTCATTATAAACCAAGTCTCAAAGCATCAAACTAAAATAAACAGTCTCACTCATAAATGTGGCATACCCTGGTTACTTAGTAAGCCACTTAAAATAAAAAACTTTTACTCTTAATACCAAAAGCACTAATATATTTAAAAGGTTAATGATCATTTTAAACATTTTGGATGATCCACGTAGATGAAAGATGTCTCTATGTATAACTGAGTTATACATGCATTCTCTCTCTCTCTTCCCCTTTCTCCCTCCCCCCCTCCCTCACTCCCTCCCTCTCTCCACCTCCCTTTCCCTCTCCCTCTCCCTCTCCCCCCCCCTCTCTCTCTCTCCTCTAAGCACATTCTTTCTAATCCAGAGTTAATCTACAAATATTTAATGAGAACCTATTAACTGTCAGGTACTATTCCAGGAACTAGAGATAACATAGAGGACAAATACAGAGCACCACAAAAAACAAACAAAATAGGCAAACATACAACATGCCAAAATATATATGTGCTATAAAGAACATTATATCAGGATAAGAGAGAGCAGAGTTTGACATGATAGCCCAGGAAGTTCTCCCTCATACGGTGACAATGGAGCATAGACTTGCATTAAGATGGACTGATAAGATGGTGCCAGCAGCCTCAGCCTGAGTGCACTTGGCCTCCACCCTTTGGTGGCAGAGGTCAGACCTCGGTCTGTAGTAGTGGGCAGGGAGCACCCGGGTCTCCCTGTACAGGCCCCAATGGCTAGCACACAGGCAGTGGCAGGGGTGGGTGGGTACGGGGGCAGCGACTAACCCTCTCTGAGTCATCCCCACTCCAATCAGTACTCCAGAATTAAGAAAAATATTAATAATCCAGCTGCAGACACAGAAGAGGTGTGGGGAATGAATAAAGGCATGGGCACACACACATTTCCTGGGTAGAACCCAAAATAAGCACCAGAGAACCATGAGACACAGGACTGTTACATCAATATTAGTGCTGATATAGCACAGAAGTACACCTACAACATCAACCTGGGACTAGAAGTCAAAACTCTGGTTTAGATAAGCCTTCAGAGAGCAACTCAACCTCGCCACCCTGTCTTTTCCACAGAGGGTGGAATTCTACAAAATGGGGCAGCAGCAAATCAAAAGAATAGAGATGAGCTGAACTAATCATCTGCTGATATCTTGTCTCATGGAAGAACTTCTCTATAGACGATGGCCCTGAGCCAGGCTCCCTAAGATACTCATGTGATGAAGCAATGAAATGCATCAGAAACAGAATGGAAGAGACAGACAACAAGGAGTAACAAACACTGATAGATTGCAACCGAGCTGGGACTGGCCACTGGAGGAAAAGATAAGACCAGAAATCCAAGCAGTATGGTCAACCATGTCCCAGGAACACAGATACTTACCCAGGAAGTGGACAGATACAGAAAAATATAAAACAAACAGGTAAACATGGACTAATATACAACAACAGAGGTGTCAGGGTGACTGGAGGGGGTATTCAGGGGGGAAAGGGGACACTCCCAAAGGAATTAACAACCATACAAATATGAAAAATATATGAAATCTAAAAGAAAAAAAAGAAAAAAGAACTGTTACCTGAGGTAAGAGAGTATCCTCATCAAAGGAAACAGTAAGAGCTACATCTTAGGGGTTGAATGTGCTTGAGGTTAGAGAAACAGCAGAGTCACATATGGCCATAAAGCAGTAGTAGGGGTAGAAGGTCCAAAGAGCTGAGGTCTCAAATGTAGTAGTAAGGAAGCAGCTTATACAAGGCCTTGCAAGATGTAATAACTTTGTTGTTAACTCTCTGGTGAGAAGCTTTTCAGATCATAAGCAGAAAAGTGATGTTATCTTACTTAGGTTATAAAAGATTGCAGAGCAGTTGAGATATTTAGATTGTAGAGACATTCCAAATTTGTTTGAAAGCTATTATGTCTCCAACAGACAGGGAAAACAGTGACTTCAAGGAAAGCACGGTGTGATCATTAGCTAGCTATTGGATGGAACCAATAAGAATGAAAAGTGAGTGTGGTCACCAAAGAACTGATTCTAGAGCTGAAAACAAGGAAGCAAACGGAAAGCTTATGGTGATTATTATATTATAGATAGCTCTAGCATGAGATCCCAAAGGAATTTCCAGGGAAGTCTTCCTAACCCTCCCAAAAAAGAGACACACACTAACCAATAATCATGAATAGGTTGTGAAGTAACTCCACAAATAAAGCTGTAGTACTTGGAATCAAGTATCACTGATATTATTACCAGTGTCAAGTACTCAAGGACAAAACTATTCTAATTTATATGTTTTATATTATTTAACTCTCATCATAACACTATCTCCAGTTTTTTTGTGTCAATAAAATTAGAAGAGTAGAAATTAATTATTTTCTACCAAAATCAATGTAAAAATATCTAGATTTTCTGGACTGATGAATATGATATGCTTACCCAACTGTTAAAGATCTATTCCCAACTTTTAACTAGACCCTGGGAGTGAGTTTTATTTAATTCCTAAACTATAGATAACTAAAGATATCACACAAACTGAATATAGTCCTTCAATTCCAGGCATGAAAAAAGTTGCAGTATCTTAAAGCAAGTTAAATCATTGCACATTAAGAACAAATAAGCTTTATTGTAGAAATCCAAACATGGCTCAATGTTAGGAAATTTTGTTAACATAATTGACTATTATCAATGTAAAATTTGATTATTTGAATAGATTAATAAGAACTGATAAAATCCAGTAACTCTTAATTTGTTTAATGAATAAACAAAGCATTTTAACAAGCAGGAGGAAAAAAAAGGTAGAAGGAAAGCAACTCTGTAAATAATGTTCTATCAGAGATCTACAACAAAGATCATAGTTAGTGGTAATTAGAGGTTAGAAACATTAGAAACATTCCCAGTAAAATTAGGCATCAGCAATGAGGACTCAATGCAACATCACATTGCACTGTAACCAACGCAGCAAGACAGCAACTCTTAAAAGTTAGTATCTAATCTGTGCTTCTTAAATGTAAAATATGAACATGTGGGTACTAATACCAAGCTTATACTATTTTTAAATATATTTGAAGGCATTTCCCCCTGCAAAGATTTTGCAGTATCTTACATACACAGCTCAATTATCTATCATCACCATCACTGTCATAATTATTATATATTCTGATACCAGAAGTGTAGAGACCCAACCAAAAGCACAGTAATTTCAAAATATTTAAGAGATGACCTACAACTCTCAATGAAAAGTGAAGATTAAACATGCCCATTTTCAAAAACCATAAATTCCAAGCACATGGAGAATGGGAGAGGAGAAAATTATCAAAATTTTGAAAACTGAAAATTACTCAAATTAACCATAAAAAATTAAGCAGAATAGAAAATTCCCCTAAAGATTTGGGAGTTGCTGGTCCTCATAACATGTAGAAGATAGTATGAAAAGTGTAGGACTAAGAGAGCTGGTTACCTGTCTTATTTAAAAGCAAGCTTTATAAATATGCTTTTCCCACCATTCATAGGCAAAAATTCAACCCCACTACTTACAATAGATGCTGCAAATTTCTCCTGGTGGATTTATTTACCAGGGAGATACCACAGAGTACTTCTGAAATTAAGGGTGTTGTATTAAAAACAGACGGGTTAAGTCAAGGCATGTAGAGACTATAAAACCTCAAGCTTCTTTCTGCTAGAATACAGACTCTTACCTTCTAGCAGAATTAAGAATTTTCAGAAAAAAGTTTTCCAAAATTCATTGGGAAGTTAAATAATTTAATAAAGGTTGCAAGATGAAGTTGAAGGAATTTTTTAAGTAAAGAGGAAAATGGGGTGATTCTATATGCTTCCACTCAGGGAAAAAAATATCTTACTAAGGAATAAGAAATTGTGAATCTTGAAGATAGCAGAAAGAAGGAATAACCTTTTAATCTGAAAGAAAATTAATTTCATCTAAAAATGTCATACTCAGAGAAGTTATCAGCAAATTTAAGAATATACTTAAGAATTTTCATATTCAAAGAAAGTTCAAAAAGTATCTCTCATATTGTCATTTTTAAGAAACTGCTAGAAGATGCATTCAACAAAATCAGGGTGTAACAGAACAAAAAGATAGGACTCTGAAAGCAAGGCCTCCACCCTAGAACAGACAAAGAGCATTCCAGGGATGCTGATAAAGGGTCATTGCAAAATCACAGTCATATAAAATCTAGAAAGAAACTTATTTAAGCTAAAGAAGGTCAGAAAACTCTAGAAAAGTGCTTCCCAGACTGTGGAATTGACAGATGACTTAGTCTGCCTGGAGATATTGAGAAATCTGGGGAAGGTTTTGTAAATGAATTGATCCTAATTAAAGAAAATTAAGCAAAAATGAAAAAATAAATTCAAGGGAAACTAATGTCACTTAAGGAAAAGTAATTATAGTTCATTAAGTTGCTCAGTTAGTAGTGTTTATATATTAATATTCTTAATAAAATTCTCACATTCTGAATGTACTGGAAGAAAGAAAAGTGTGTGATGTATAATACATATAATAATAAATGTGATACATACACATCACATACTTTTCATACATATGTATTATATGTGTATTTAATATGCATCTAATATAGTAAGAAAGAAAAGTGTGTGCATACAACTCTGTCTTTGCAAGAATGTGATGGGTGGAGTGGACAATGACTCTCATAGTGGGACTTCAATAGGTAATATCTAAAACCAGAAATTCAAGGTAAACAATTGTTATATGGATATATAAATCAAAATACAAATAACAAAAGGTGTGATTAAATTCATTGAAGGTAGTTTCCTGTAAGTATAAAAAAAATAAGGGTAGGGTAGGAAAAAGGACAGCTGCTTTTCACAGTTAAACATTTATTGTCATTTTGTTTTTCACTGTGTGCAAAAAAATCTTTATGAAAGTGAAGAGATAAATTTACATTTAAAAAAGATGCCCTCCTCTTGACAGCTTTTTGGTGCTACCTGGTGATACCACCTTGACAAATTTTTATGCTCATTTATTAAAGTTTTGACCAGTAATTTCATACTCAAAGCTCAAAGATTATACCTATTCTGCAGATATGTTTTTATGGTTTGTACAATGTTGTTCCAAGGAATGATTTTAAAGTTTGAATTGGTTACCGTCACCTAAAATTGGAGGTTTCACATAAAAATGTGGTTTCCAGTTTCAATTGAAAAATCAGAGACTCTAGCAGCACTGGGGTCACCTTCCAAAGTGGTACAGATTATATGGAGCTGAATAGCTTCAACACATTTTACCTGGGTCAGCAGTTCTATTTCTCTACCAAGACTACTTTTTCTTTGACAATGAAACAAAGTGTCAATTGCCATTTATCACTATACATGTGCTCTTGCTCATTTTGCAGTGGAGTTAAGAGAAGTATTTCCATCTCAAAATTGGGAAATGAAAGTGAGTGCAATAGAAACTGGAAAGTATATATTTAATATTAAAACTAAATATGATGCTACTTGTTCATTATGCATACCAAATGTATCTGTCAGAAAAATATAGACTAAGAGTTTTTTTACAAGATTGGTCAGAATCCTGACTAGAATTCTGGTTAAGTATTTGAAAATATTCATGATTTAAAAAATGCTCAAAATATGACTTTTTTAAAATTTTTCCATATGTGAAAAAAATGAGTTTAACTATGGAATGCATGTCTAATTATAAAAACCTCTGAGAAATGAGTATACCTACAAATACAGCAAAAATGGTGCAATTGAAACCACAATAATATTTCCAAAATTAATTTGTACCAGAAACACTACTCATGAGCATGTTGAAGATTTAGCTGAGATTTTCCAGAAAATTTGCATTAAAAAAGTTCAGTTGTTTTAGGTACTTTACTACGGTGGGTATTGTGAATCCCATATTCCACATGAATAAAAGTCTGACAGAATCCTGGCACAATAATATATATATATATATATATATATATATATATATATATATATATATATATATATTAAATATATATACACACATAAATGCCCATGACAAACAAGCACAATATTAGAAATGATCAAATATTTATTTTGGGAAACATTTTAAAAAATTAATATAAATATAATATAAATTAATAAAAATGATGAGAGTGCCAACACATAGTTCAGGGATAGTCCTAACACTGCATCTGGTATAGAAATTCAAAATGAAGAGAAAGCTTTCAAACTGAATTAATGTAACGTCATTCCATCATGCAACAAGATGAAATTCTGTACAAAAGTCAAAAGTGAAGGTCTTTACATATCTTATAGGATTGTTTCACTTGCATAGAATATAAGTTCTATCTCACATAGATCAAAGTAGAAGATGAATTTCATGTACAGAAAGCCAGAGAAAGGGGTGGTTTGAAGACTGTTTCAAAATCTCAGGGTGTCATTAAAAAACATATGCATCTCTATGTCAACTGTATACACAAACTTTGACAAGGTGCCGGATTGATGAGGATGAGAGGAGTGAACATAATATATGAAAATGTAGAGGAAGATGAGAGACCTACCCTGAAACCAAATGCTGGAAAGAAGAATTATATTTAACCCAGTGAATCTTGCCCTAGAAACTGAAATTGGCTTATCTTCCCTTTGCTACTTGAAGACTTAGAAAAAGATGATTTACTAGCAAAAACAAAAACAAACAAACAAAAAAACAGGATTCTGTTTTCAGTATCTGTCCATAAACTGAAGAATTCTGGCTTATTTTATTGATGAGTCAAACTTCAAAAATCTATTTCAATATTTAATTAAATCTATTTCAATATTTAACTAAATAATGGTCTTTTTTTTAAATTTAAGAACATAAGGTTTTAATTTTTAAATAAAAGAAATGAAGGAATCAGACATATTTAAACAAAAAGCAATTTACTTTCTCCTTTTGTTATGATTTCTCAGCTGTAAGTATAGTATTTTTTCTACGTAATCTTTGCTATAAAGGTAAACTATTGCCTTTGCCTGAGTCTTATGAAAAATAGACTTGGAGACAAGAATCATGTTGGCAATAATTTCAGGAGAAAGTACAAGCCTAAGGTATTTGGAGTGAGGAAAATGTAAGTAAGACGAGCTACAACGTGATACAATAAGTCATTCCATAGACTTGTTTACTTGTCAAATTACAAGGCTTTTTAAAACAATACAAAAGGAATAGGAAAAAAAGAATGGAATTTGGGGAAAAAATTGGACATTTATCTGACTGAGTTCTTCCCATTTCCCATTGATGATTTTTACTCTGAGAGAATTTTGTATTGCATCTTCTAGCATTTTAAATGCAACCACACATGAGACTCCCACACCGACAATGGGGCAATAGAACTACAGTGTGCACATATTGACACTGAGAGGGGGAAAAAATGGGGCAGTTGCAAGAAACCTAAAACATCTTCATGTTAGACTATTCAGACATGGCAGACTCTGGTTCAGTGATGTGCAGAGCAGCTTGGGATCTTATCTAGAATTTTATTAAAAATCAGACTTCACAATAATAGATTTTAATGTCACTTATCCAGTATTTAAGAAATATTATATCGGCACAAATACATTGATCATCTAAAAATTGTTGGGGATAACTTTACTTAAAATGTGATTCTGCAAAGAGCTGTGGTTAACACTGTATGGCAAATAAAACTATTCTTTAAAAGCCTTTACATAAGAATGCAGAAAGTCCTTTTTAGAAATGGAACTAAGCATTTGTTGGGTATTTATTTTTATAATTTTCACATATCCACCTAGGTAATACAGAATGTAGAATGCAGATAAATGATCATAAAGATTTCTTGCTGATTGAATGACCAGACTGAAAACCAAAAAGAACCACACTACTAAAGTATTCAATCTATCAAACATCATTGTCATTTTAATATCTATAAGACATCTGATTGAGTACAATTTTTGTATACACTGTGGGTTCTTAATCAGTCAGTCTCATAATTTTATAGGCATGTCGTTTGCCATTTCAAAAGCAGTCAAGATTTCAGAATAAGGTAGTCACAGTGTTTCTGTAATACTTAAAACTATGATGATCACAAGACAAAATGATATGAGGTGTCTGAGAAATTAAGTGATGTAATGCATTGAGACAGACAGCTCTTATCTATTACCTGATTATAGAATGGTATACCATTTTCAAGAACAAATCTGAATTTTTTGATTAAAAACCAAATAGAGAAGTGAATTTCCACAAAATAAAATATATGGAATAAAATGTGCTGATGGTATTGTTACATATACCAGCTGGGAGAATATTTCTGCCAACTTTAGAGCTTGTTTTTAAAAATACATAGTTCTAACTTTAGGGGAGATGCTCAATCATCTAAATTTAGTGTTTATCCTGGACAGAGCAAATACATGATTCTAATTTTCTCAAGAATTTAAAAATTTATTCACATGGCTTGGGCTTCTGCCAAAATGACAGACTTGGTTGTCTGAAGCACTTCTCACAATAAAACAATATAGTTCTAGAAAAGATTTTAAAAAAATGCCAAGGAACTAATGAAAAAGCAAGGAAAACTAAACAAAGGTTATACACATTCATATATCTGATATACATTAAATTCTGATTTGTTCTTGAAAATAGCATTCCAGTCTATAGTCAGGATATATATGTACATTATGCCTCAATGCATTACATCATTTATTTAGTTTTAGATATTTTGGGACCAAAAAGTCCCTTCTACCTATGTTTATGAACAAGTGTTGGCCACAGGAAAAACTGTGAAATTTAGAGGGTAAAAGTGGATCAGGTGTCATAGCACCTAAGGTTATTGTAGGCATTACCAGATACCACCAAAACTGTCAATGATTTGTTGGCTTATGTTGTTGGGATGAGGCAAGAATCATTCAAACCCATGTACTTTTCTCTTAATTTTACCAAACTTCCTTTGCCAGTACAAACAGTCAATTCTCCTCTACCTGAGAAACTTCAGTTCTTTCACTTTCTTTCCTGATGATTGTTTTCCTAGAAAGGTTGCTGATACTCCTGAAAATTTGACTCTAAAATTTCATTCATCCTAGACCTACAATGAGGATCAGGCCCCAGAAGGCCAGAAAATAAAGGGAAAGTGTAATCTGTAAGTATAACCACATTTTTAAAAAATCCCAACATGTAAATTTAAGTAACATACCGAGAATGTTAAGGAAGGAGCAACAATGGAAGGGAAATAAATTTGGGCTGGGATGAATTTGTTAACATGGCTAAACTAAGCATAGATTTTGAATTCAGTGGGTTAACTTGGTCAGTCTGGAGTGGCTCCAACCATTTCCTTGGCTCCTTAACTACAACTTGGACTCAAAGTTATCCGACATAAAATAGGTTGACAAAACTCTCTAGGTAAACCAAGAGGAATACATCCAGAGGTTTAAGGAAATCAGAATTCTAAATCAGATTTATCATATAAATGATGAACCCACATCAAGCCATGTCTTCCAGAGGTGTTAAGAAAAGATTCTCTTTACTAAGATTATAAGAAATAAGCACTGGCATGTTTTAAGGGCTCTGCTATAGCAAGATGTGACTGCAGTGGAGATGATAGGTTTCCAGGGTACTAGAAGCCAGGGGGCAGGAGGAAACTGTCAGAGACAAACTGGGAAAGGTTACTTGTAATAGGCAGCAGAGAAGAAGCAAGCCAAGTGACTTAATCCACTGAGATGGTTAGTGTGGACTAGTTGATTCAGCTACCCCTAGAAATGATATAACTGAGATAACATTAAATTTTTTTTTATTAAACATACTGCAACATAATAAAAGCCATCTATGACAAACCTGTGGCAAACATCATCCTAAGTGGGGAAAAACTAAAATCATTCAAATTAAGATCTAGAACCAGGCAAGGATGCCCACTCTCCCCACTACTTTTTAACATTGTACTGGAAGTTTTAGCTAGGGTAATAAGGCAAGAGAAAGACATAAAAGGGATATAAATAGGAAAAGAGGAACTGAAGCTATCATTATATACAGATGATATGATTCTCTGTATAGATAACCCAAAAACATCCACAGAAAAACTACTTGAAATAATAAACCAGTTCAGTAAGGTAGCCTATACAAAATCAACACACATAAGTCAGTAGCTTTCCTATATGCAAAAAGCCAAATGGAAGAAGAAATCTGAAAAAACATCCCATTTACCATCACACACACACAAAAATAAATACCTGGGAATAAACCTAACAAAACACATGGAAGAACTATACAGAAAACTTTAAAATGATGCTAAAAGAGATAGAAAACATAAGGATATGGAAAGGTATTTCCTGCTCTAGTATTGGAAGAATTAACATCATCAAAATGGCCATCCTATGAAAAGCAATCTATAGATTCAATGCAATCCCTATAAAAATCCCAATGCCATTCTTTAAAGAGATAGAACAAAAATTACAGATGTTTATATGGAATAATAAAAGACTTCAAATATCAAAAAGCCTTCTGACCAGAAAAAAGAAAATGGAGCCCTACCTATTCCAGACTTCAAACTATACTAAAGCCATAGTAATTAAAACATCTTGGTACTGGTACAAAAAATCAGACCAAAGGAACAAAACTGAGTGCCTGGAAGTAAAACCACACATATATAGTCAATTAATCTTTGACAAAGGAATGGAAAACTTATATTGGAACATAGATAGCCTCTTCAATAAATGGTGATGGGAAAATTGGACTAAGACATGCAAAAAAAAAATGGACCAAGATAACTCCCTCACACCATGTACAAAAACCAATTCAAAATGGATAAAAGATTTAGATGTCAGACCTGAAACCATAACATACATAGAGGGAAACTTGGGCAAAACCCTCCATGAAGTACAATTCAGAAATCCCTTCTGGAAACATCTACAAATGGAAAAAAAAATGAAGGAAAATATAAACAGATGGGACTACATCAAACTAAAAAGCTTCTGTATAGCAAAAGAGACAAAATTAAAAACAAAAAGACAAAATGAATGAAATGAATGGGAAAAAGAGTGATAAGGATTTAATAACGAAGATTCACAAGGAACACACACAACTAAACAAAAACAAAACAAGAAGCTCAATCAAAAAATGGGGAGAACTAAAAAGACACTTGTCCAAAGAGGAAATACAAATGTCCAAAGAGGAAACACAAACTGGCCAACAAGCACGTAAAAAATTGCTCAACATCACTAGCAATCAGGGAAATGCAAAGCAAAACCACAATGAGATACCACCTTACACAAGGAAGAATGGCCCACATACAAAGGACGGGCAACAGCAAGTGCTGGCAAGGATGTGGAAAGGAACACTCTTATACTGCTGGGGGGTATGTAAACTGGTTCAGCCACAATGGATAGCTGTGTGAAGGACCCTCAAACTAATGAAAATAGAACTACCATTTGACCCAGCAATTGCTCTCTTAAGAATCTACTCAAAGGAGACCTCAATGTGGGCACAAAGGGACACCTGTGCTCAGATGTTTACTGCAGCACAATTTATAACTGCAAGGACATGGGAGCAACCTAAATGCCCCCAAACAGACGAATGAATTAGAAAGATGTGGTATATACATACAATGGAATATTACTCATCAATTAAAAAAGACAAATTTGATGATTTTATAATAACACGATGTACTTAGAAGAAATCATACTAGCAGAAACAAGTCAAAAAGAAAAAGACAGAAACCAAATGGTTTCACTAATAGATGGGATATAGTGAAAAAATAAACAAAAGCCTCGAGGAAAACTCAAAACAAGCTAACCACCAAACTGAAGCACACAACTCAGGTGGGGGTGGGGGGAGAGGATGGGAACGGTTGGGAGGGTGGGAGTCGTGAACCCCAGGGATTACACAGATGTGAAATTTATATATAAACAACTTTTTAAGTTTTGTTTTATTTTATTAACTAGACATTTTCCAGTTTAGTAAACTTAAGTATGAGCCCAATCCCTTCAATCAGTACCCAAATTTAGGCCCATATAAATCAACAGAGACTCTGAATGAATCTGAATTGTTTTGAAGAAAAATTTCTGTTATACAACCAACAATGTACACTGCTAAGATTTATATAGTTAAAATAAGACAGGATCTAGGCTGGGTATGGTGGCGCACGCCTGTAAGCAGCAGCCTAGGAAGCCATGGCCAGGGGCAGGGATCATGGTTCGAGTCCCACCAGGGGCACGTAGTGATACCTAGTTCCAAAAAACTGTAGCTGGGCATGGTGGCAAGCACCTGTAATCCCAGCTCCCTGGGAAGCTGGGGCTGGGGATTGCTTGAGTCTGTGGTATCCCAGTCAACATGAGCCTGCAGTACCACAGGCAAAAATAGCAAGATCTTGTTTCAAAAAAAGAAAGACAGGGTCTGACCCTATCTTTATATGAACCATCTTTTTCACTACTCTTGCCCTAATCCCTGTGGGATACAAAACTATGGGGTGTGGACATATATCAAGAGATATGTCTTAGATAAAGGAACACCTTTATCTCTCTCCTCTCTGGAACAGTAGATGGTTACCAGCAAGTTAAAAGTGAAAGTTGCACGTGTGGGTGCCATTTATTAGGATACCTGTGCAGGAAATAAGAAGAATGAGGCAGAAGAGATTGATAGTGATCTGTGAAGCCAGCCCACAAACCAGAGACTTGGGAACTTGTCCAAATCCGTCTTTATTAGTAGTTGAGATCTCTTTTATACCTTGCCAAAGAATGATCACAATGAGGTAATGAAGAAGAAAACTCAAGATTCCATAACATGTGACACAAACTCTCTTATTTTCCCAAGGACATGTCTCTTGTGTCTCTTTGGTGGAATATTCCTAAGAGGTTAGGGGGCTGTTGTCACAGGTAAGAGACTTGCCGATAACAATCTCTAGTGTTTCAGAGAGGAGAGAAAGATAAAGGTGTTCCTTTATCTAAGAAATATCTCTGAATCTATGTCCACACCCCACACAAAATGACTTTGTTAGACTTTTATACAAAATTTAGTCTTTTAAAATATTACCTTTAAATGATATTTATCTTGATTATGAAGTTTTGGATACCTTGTGTCAGGGATGAGTGTCTTACTTACTTCCCTCCCCTGTATCCAGTTACCTTTACATCATATCCAACTTCTTTAATTCTAGGAAGACACATGTGCAGTCCTGTAATAAGAGGTACCAGTCTTTTCTCATGATCTCCCCCAGGGCTGAAGTTAGAAGTGGTAAGAGACAGATGTGTGTTAAATTTGATCTTGGGATTCCAGTTTGTTACTACGTATTCCAGGTTCTAGTTTATCTTTGCTCTTACCTGTTCAATGTTGTGCTTTTTATAGCAACATATTATCTTGCTGACTCACAGTAAACACAGACCTACTACTCCTGGACATAGAAGCCACAACTCTTCAAAGATTTCTTGCTCAGATCCCATAAGGTCTAATCTCTACAGTAAACCCCTTTTTCTGTATTGTTAATAATTGTGTCTCCTTCTCTGCTTGAACCCTAAGTGCTCTTAAAGTATCTGGTTGCTTTTTCTTTATATTTTTTTCCCCCTTTAGGTATCTTCAGTACTTTCTGAACACAGAATTTGTTTGTTCCACCCTGATACCTTGCCAGAAATATACAGAAGTGTTTTAACTTCAGCAGCATGTACTGCTTGAGTTCTCTGCCAGCAGAATTCTCAGCTCCCATTTACATAAGCATCTGGCAGATTCTGACTGTTCACCAGATGTGATCAGACATATCTGGCTTTCTCTTTCTCAAGCTATATACCCAGACGTCCCAATATTTTACAACTCTTTAAAATACAATTTCAATCTGAAATATGTCCTCCAAAATGACTCAAGTAAGTGTACAGTCTATGTATTGCCACACCAAGGGTTAAATTTTGTTTTTTAATGTTTGCTTATCTCATATAAACATTATTTTTTCAAGGTGAGAGACAGACTCCTCAAAAACTAAGATTTTATAGCTCTCCTTTCTATATTGTATTTTTAGGGCTGCCATTAAAAAGTAAGGCAAAATGAATGACAAAATAAGAGAAAGTTGTCTCAGTTCTAGAGGAAAGGAGTCAGTAGAATCAAGACCCCTGGGAAACTTGGAGAGTATTCTTCCTTGCTTCTTCCTGTTTTCATGTGACAATCATTGTTATTCTTTGCCTTTCAGCTGTGTAACTCATACATCTGCCTTAACATCACATGACACTTTTCCTATGATTAAGTGTTTTATATATGCCTTTATATAAAGACATCAGTCATACTGGATTAGGAGCCAACATTACTCCACCAGGATTTCATGTTGGCTGCTTACATTTACACTTATTCCCCTATATTCAAATAAAATCACATCCTGAGATATAGGGGCAGGACTTCAACACATCATTTTTTGTGGCAGGGGGAGTGTTGGGGGACACAATTCAATCCCTGACACTATTTACCTCAGTCTTCTCTGTTTATACAACTTTCATTCAAATATTCACTTCATTATTTCATTTATCTTACAAATAGTGAGTTTCTATTCAATGCCTAATATTCTACTTACATTGAACATACATCAGAATGGGAAAAAAGGAAAAACTACTATATTACAGATCCTACATTATAATTAAGGGAGTCAGACAATAAGTCCATAGATTTATATTGAATTTTCTTTTATCTCTAAGTGCTTGAGGTTAAATGAAAAGTTTTCATGGTAGATGCTATTTGAGAAAGGGCTGAATTTGAAAGGACAAGTATAAAGGTTCTGAGGTAGTAGAGTGTATTGGAAATTAAGGTTTAGCAGGAGGTCAGACAGGCTAGAAATGAAGGAGTGACACAGAAGGAGAGCAGAAAGATAACTGCAGCTTATGAGGTAGACCCACAGATTTTTATGAATATGAATATGAACCTAGTTTAAGGACTTCAAGTATCTAGTCACTTCATTTAGCAAATAACAAATAATTGGGAACAGATAACTTCAGGACAACAGGGAAAACTGACACCTATTTTGTAGTTATTTGTTGTAGTGCAGGTGAAAGACAATAGTAACATGGGCGGATACTGATGATAGTGCAAAGTAATCAGCATTGGGGTATAATTTGAAAATTGACCTCTAAAATTTTTAATGAACCGATGAGTAAATTAAAAGAAGACTAATCGATAAACCTCTAGTTCTTGGGTTTTGAAGAAAAGAGGTTTTGTGTAAGGTTTTGAGGTTTAAAAGAAGTGACCTGTGAAACAGAGAAAAAACAAAAGATGACATTCAAAAGCAAAATATAATGTTCAGAAGGAGTCAAATGCTACTGATCAGTCAAGTAACATGACAGAAGTGAGCACTGGAAGTCATTGGTGTATATGACATGAAAGGTCACAGTGAAATTTCAAGAGAAAATGTGAGCTAAGGTAAAAATGTGAAGAAAGACAACTCTTATCAAAATCACCATTGCAAACCAAATTATTACTGAAACACATACCCATCAGCTTCATTTCCAGAAGTTAACGCCTTTCAAATTGTCTCACCAGCTGTTTCTGAAGCCTTCCAGATGGCTAATGGGCATGTTCCCAGGAGCAATTTCCTAAATGGTTGTCCAGTCAGTCTCCTTATCTGTTCTCTGCTGACTACTTATAAATATTAGCTTTCATAAAAGCCAGCTGAAATACAGTATTTTGCTAAATGTTTTTATGAGTTTAAAAAAAAATTTAAAAAAAGAGAAAGCCAAATTTAGTTCAGTTTTGCTTTTGTGTGTGTATGTGTGGAACTACCTTAAAGGTATGTTGTATATTTCCCTTAGAAGGTATATGCCAGTTGATTATTTCTTTATTCCTAAGGGTAGCAGAGGAATAAATGCTAATTTGAGCTGCCATTACAATTTATTTCCATGGTTTGAAAATAATGGCCAACTTTATATGTGTGCTTCTTCATATTTTTTTTTAATTCTTTCTGGTTTGACACTCTTATCTGCTAAAATTTTTTGTACATCATATGTCGCATTTTTCAATTTTGTCCCATAATCTTAGAAGACTTTTTAAAATACTTCAGTAAGTAAGATAAGGTACTTAAAAATTTCCCTTGATTTAAAGATATTATTCCTAGTTAACTGAAGGTAGTAGTCGGTAATCAATGCATCCTTTACAAAGAGATTTGGGATCAATCTATTTAATATTTAGTTCCAGATTTCTAGTGGGGATCAACAACTGACATGATGCAAAGTTCCCAGAAACCACATTTCCACCCTCATTAGAAAGGTTTTACCAACTTTATGGATCTTCCTTTGTCTTTCTTTAAATCCCAAAAGTACCTAATGGTTTGTGATAACATCTGCATATCTTTCCACTACTTTGAAACATGTTTCTAGGGAATTTCACATCTAATGTGAAATTGTATCTACTTAACATCTGATGTGAAATTTCATGTCTTTTAAGCTGTAGTTGCTTTTTTATAATGCATTCTCTATCATTTCTAGTTTGAATATGGTTTTTCTTTGTAAGAAAATGGGGGGGGAACCATAGTAGTACTATTCCTTATCCATCTACTTGAGTTCTTATGTGAAGAATTGCCTTTTTCTTAAAATAAGGATGTGTTTATCATTGACTTTGCTCTCTGCCACTCTGCCTTTCTCTTCATTCCATACATGTCAGCAGCACAGGGATTTCTGCTTTATCCCTATTAGAGTCTCAGCACCTGAATCAATCTGAATATCAGTAAGACCTTAAGAAATCTTCATTGAAAAAAATGAATTGCTTTTAGTAGTATTTTTAAAAGCTTCTTAATACTTATTAAAATTTGATTTATATGTTTAATACTATCTAGCTACCAAAATCTATTTCTTGCTGAGTAGAAATTTTGGAAATTTGTTCTAATATTTCTGAGAATATCATACCATAATCTTTATATGTGAATCTTCTCTTAATTAAGAACATACTTTTGCCTTAATATATGCACCTAGTATTATATATATATATATGTATAATCCTAAAAAAATCAACAAACAACTCCTATCAGATTGTTAAGCAATTATCAGTCTATCCTCAGTTAGTTTCAATGGTAGCCTAATATATGGAAAGTTTTTGAACTGTTCTCCATGGTTATCAATCTGACACCTAATTCTTATTATTTCTCTAATTATATCTCCTTTGACATCTTCTTTGTGAGCCAGTTAAATGTAAAGAGCTGGGCGCAGGGTTGCGAGAAAAGGATGAGCAAGAGAGATCAACACAAAGACTGTGGGCTCTTAGAAGCATGGCTGGTAGCAACTTTAAGGTAAATTACTAGGCCTTTTATAAAGGGTTTAGGCAAGGTGGGAAAAGGTGGCCAAGAGAATGTTTTACGACTAATTAGGGAAGACTAATGGCTAAGGTAATAAAATTTGGGTAAAACATTAGCTTTTGTGAGATAATGGTGGGTAGGGGTTTACTATACATTGTTGGTAACTTTTAAGGAATGTTTTTTAAGGTACATATTGGGGGAATGGAAAAGCTGCTCTTTGCTTTCTGGACATTTGTTATATTACATATACACCTAACTCTTGTTATTTCTCTAATTACATCTCCTTTGATATCTTCTTTGTGAGCCAGTTAGTCATGGAGTTGTCCTGGAAATATGTATAATATTTTCTTATCAAAAGAAACTTCAACCAATGTGCAAATACATTGGTAATTTTTTCCTTACATCCATTTTTTGCACATAGAAATGGTGTCTTTATAGTAAGTACCATACTTCAATTTTATTTTCTTACACTCAAACAGTTGAAATGTTTTTTCTTATGAAAATTTTAAAAAGAAATGTGCCTTTTCTTGGCAAATGCTTTCTCTTCCCTTATTTTCTCTTAGATTTTATTATTACTAATTTTTAAATATAAGAATCTCTAAGATGACTTAGTAAGGAAGGAAAAACCCTGCAATGATACATAAGACAGTATGAAGTAAAGGATGAAATCCTTCAGAGAACAGAGCTGAAAGGATACCATAATGTGCATTTTTATTTTAAGAACATGTGAAAGGTACTAGTTCTAAAATACTTTTGCCTCAACTCTAAAAACAACACAATAATAAAAAGAGAAACTAAGTGAACATAATTGTGGAAATTAAGAATTTCAAAAGTTGATACAGGATGATACTGATTTGTTTATTAGGCCAGTGTTTCTCAACTTTGGCACACCTGATATTTTGGACTGGGTAGGTCTCCTATGTGAGAACTGTTTGGAGGTTTAGAACCTTCTCTGTCCTCTACTTAAATAAATCCCTGTAATACTATTCAGCTGTGACAACCAAAAAACATTTCTAAAGATTACCAAATGTCCCTTAGGGAGCAAAATCATCCCCACTTGAGGATCACTAATTTAATCCTATATTATTTATTAACCTTCTCACTGATAGTTTCTCTACATTTGTATTAACATTTCAAATGATTCAAATGACTCTCTTCACAATCTTCAAAGTTCTCTTTTCTTCCTCCCACATATGTATAAATGCTATTCATTTTTTTATTTGTTATGATTACATGGTAGCTTTGGTTTCATAAAATATCTTTCAGTTCTTATTAACCAATGCAGCTCTTTCATCATCATCACTATTGAATGAATGTATTTCAATATAGTTATGTTGCTCCACCAATTTCAACAAATCTATCTCCTTTGATAGAAATTCAGGCCAGAGTCTCAGTTTCTACCATTACACTGTTAAGAAATACTCAAGGCTTTTTTTGTTAGTGATTCTTACATACACCAGTCACATGTTTACTAGTTTCCTACATTACTTCAGGTAATCAGAATAATTATTCATCAGAATATTTGTTGGCTTTTATCAGTTATCCTATTTGCATTGGTTTTTGAAATTTGACTTAAGAGCCAGACAAAACTGTCTGACATTTTCTCTAAACTTGTTTCATATCATTATAATAGGATTGTGTGCTGAAGATTAAATTTTGATAAAATGATTAAAATCTTCTAAATCTAAAGACCTTTTTTCCCCTGGGATACAAGTTTCTTCTATACTTAATTTCTATAATTTTTTATCTCTTGTAGCTCTTTCCACTTTCAAATAAGTCCTAAGTAAAGCACAAAAATGTTTTCTTTACCCCTTTACCATTCCTGTACCATCAACCTTAATAAAGAGAACATCAATTCTACAAAATGCCCAGCACAAGCACCCTTCCTGTTCTCTTTTACCTCTGTGTTTTTCAGACATAGTTAATGGTATCAATGCCTAAATTTTAATACTACCCATATTGGGGTCTCAGCTTCAATACTACCCATATTGGGGTTTCAGCTTCAGTTGCAGAAACCAACCAGGAGTAATCACTTACCTTTTTAAATTATCAACAGGTAAAGTCAGGCCATCAAATGCAAAAGGAGTTAATAACCCCTATGAATTAGGTATTATAAAAAGATCCAGGTAGTTAATACTTCCTATTGACCTAATATAGGCCCATCTAAACAATTTTTTAGCCCAGGAGTTTAGTGAATTGGTAGTTTTGTTTTGACAGGGAGGTATAGTAATCACTAGGTGATGACATGACACTAAAGCAAAGTTCAAGTTCTGACCCAGTCATTTTCAGGGTGCTTGGGAACCAATCAGTATACTCAGAGCAAAATCCCTTACCACAACTCACAAGAAGCTATTCAAGAAGAGAGGCCAGGGCCTTGCCCTGCTGCTTATCATGCAAATGATTTTATAAGATTTAAAAGATTCTTTTGATGGTAGAATGAGATACCATGACATTGACATAGATGAAAGGTAGAACTCCTTCCTCATTTACAGCTCCAAAGGAGAGAAGGCTGCCAGGCAGTATTCACTTGCTGCATCTGTAGGAAGCTAATTTGATTTTCACAGACTCCAAGGGATTTGGGGCTGTCTCCAGTTGCCTGATACCTGATTCTGGGGCAATTTGGGCAGATATTTTGTGGCCCAGGTTCAAGTTCCACTAAGGGGAGTTAATCTTAACTACTTTAGAAGACACCTATATCTAGCAAGGACCTCAAAACTGAATCAATAAAGCATTGGAAACAAATAAAACACTGCATCATACTTGTGAAAAAAAGGAAGGTTCATAGATCCTTCCCCAGATATTTTGAATTGATATTCTCAGGCAGGAGTCTAGGATCCTACAGTTTTATTTTCTTCTGGTGAAGCAAAGTTATAATATGGCTTCCAAGGACTCAAATCAGGCAGGGGTATTAGCCTGCCAACTCCATCCCAATTCTCTCATTGTAAAATTGGATATAGCAATAACACATACATCCTGGGTTCAAATTGAGCATTAAGTGGGATGATACATGTAACATACTTAGCAGAGTGCTTGCCACATTATTAAGCATTCAAGTAACCTTATTGATGCATAACTTTTAAGAATTCTTTGAAAAGTAGGGGTTAAAAATAAACAATACTTTAAAACAATTCTTTTAGAAAGATTGTGACAGCTGCATCTGATTTAAGAAGTATTAACATAGCATCCAATCAAGTCTATAGCTTTTTTGTTATTAATTTTTATTGATTACACAAATATATATGCACATATATATTACTTAAATACATACATATATATGTACCTATATATATATTACATCATTGTCTAGCCTGGGGTTCTCCCATCACCTTATCACTCATGAAATATCTTAATTCCTTGTGCTCTTACCTCCCCCTCTTTAAACCTCCTCCCCCTCTTTTGTTCTATACTTCAGTTCTGTTGGCAGTTTTAAATTTTTTGTCTGCTTGTTTGTTTTCTTTATATCACTCATATAAGTGAGACAATTCCGTATTTCTCTTTTTTTTAAAATATTAAATTATCTATATATAAATTTCAAATCTTTATGATCTCTGGGGTTCACCCCCCTGACCATTCCCACCCTGCCCCACCCCACACTCAAGTTGTGTACGTTAATTTGTTTGTTGGCTTGTTTTGACTTTTCTTCATGGCTTTTTATCTTTCCCATATCCCATATAATAGTGAAACCATTTGGTTTCTATCTTTTTCTTTTTGACTTGTTTCTGCTAATATGATTTCTTCTAAATACATCCATGTTATCATAAAATCATCAAATTTGTCTTTTTTGTGTGGATATTTTTGGGTTCTCTATGTAGAGAATCATGTCATCTGCATATAATGATAGCTTCAGTTCCTCTTTTCCTATTTGTATCCTTTTTATTTCTTTCTCTTGCCTTATTGCCATAGCTAAGACTTTTTGAAATAATAAACCAGTTCAGTAAGGTAGCCGGATACAAAATCAACACACAGAAGTCAGTAGCTTTCCTATATGCAAAAAACCAGAAGAGGAAGAAGAAATTTAAAAAGTCATCCCATTTACCATTGCACCAAAAACAATTAAATACCTGGGAATAAACCTAACAAAGCATGTGAAAGATCTACACAAAGAAAACTTTAAAAAGCTGCTAAAAGAGATAGAAGAAGACATAAGGAAATGGAAAGACATTCCTTACTCATGGATTGGAAGAATTAAAATGGCCATCAAATCATCATCAAAACGGCCATCCTGTCAAAAGCAATCTACAGTTTCAATGCAATTCCTATAAAAATTCCAAAGACATTCTTTAAAGAGACAGAAAAACAATTACAGAAGTTCACATAGAATAACAAAAGACCTTGAATATCCAAAAGCCTCCTGTCCAAAATAAGAGAGAATGGAGGGCCAACTATCCCAGACCTCAAGTTATACTACAAAGTCATAATATCCCTCCACAGGAGTGATAAGGGTTTAATAACAAAGAGCCACAAGGAACTCACACAATTAAACAAAAGCAAAACAAGAAGCCCAATCATAAAATGGGGTGAAGAACTAAAAAGAAACTTCTCCAAAGAGGAAATACAAATGGCCAACAGGCACATAAAGAATTGCTCAACATACAGCATGGTACTGGTACAACAACAGACAATCAGATCAATGGTACAGAATTGAGTGCTCGAAAATAAAACTACACATATATGTTCAACTAATCTTTGACAAAGGTGGGAAAACTTACAGTGGAACAAAGATAGCCTCTTGAATAAATTGTGCTGGGAAAATTGGACTAAGACCTCCAAAAAAAATGGACCAAGACAACATCCTCACACCTTGTACAAAAACCAACTCAAAATGGATAAAAGATTTAAACGTCAGACCTGAAACCATAACATACATAGAAAATAACTTGGGAAACACCCTCCAGGAAGTACAATTCAGAAACCCCTTTCTGGAAATATCTACTGATGGCAAAAAATTGAAGGAAAACATAAACAGATGGGACTACATCAACTAAAAAGCTTCTCTACAGCAAAAGAGATGACCGAAAAAACTAAAAGAAGCCCAACTGAACGGGAAAAAATTTTTGCCCTCCACAGAAGAGATAAGGGTTTAATACAAAGAGCCACAAGGAACTCACACAATTAAACAAAAGCAAAACAAGAAGCCCAATCATAAAATGGGGTGAAGAACTAAAAAGAAACTTCTCCAAAGAGGAAATACAAATGGCCAACTGGCACATGAAGAATTGCTCAACTAGCAATAGGGGATATGCAAATCAAAACCACAATGAGATACCACCTTACACAAGGAAGAATGGCCCACATCCATAAAACGGGCAACCAGTGCTGGTGAGGATGTGGAGAGAAGGGGACATTCTTACACTGCTGATGGGGATGTAAACTGGTCCAACCTCTATGGAAAGCTGTATGGAGGGCCTTCAAATTAATGAAAATGGAACTACCATTTGACCTCCTGGGAATTTACCCAAAGGTGAATTCAATGTGGGTACAAAGGGACACCTGTGTTTGGATTTTTATTGTAGCACTATTAAAATTACAAGGGCATAGAAGCAACCAAAATGTCCCAAAACAGATGACTGGATGAAACAGATGTGGTATATATACACAGTGGAATATTACTCATCAATAAAAAATGACAAATTAGATGGTTTTATGATAACATGAATGGACTTAGAAGAATTCATATTAGCAGAAACAAGCCAAAAAGAAAAAAACAGAAACCAAATAGCTTCACTACTATATGGGACATGGGAAAGATAAACAAAAATCCATAAAGAAAAGTCAAAACAAGCCAACAACCAAATTGAAGTACACAACCTGGGGGGATGGGAAAGGATGGGAACAGTTGGAGGGGGGGTCAACACCAGAGATCACAGAGATGTGAAATTTATATGCAAATAAATTATTTTTTAAAAATTGTCTTTTTTAATTGATGACTAATATTCCATTGTGTATATAAACCACATCTTTTTCATCCAGTCATCTGTTTTGGGACATTTTGGTTGCTTCCATATCCTTGCAATTATAAATAGTGCTACAGTAAACATCTGAGCACAGGTGTCTCTTTGAACAAGCATTGAGTCTCCTTTGGGTAGATTCCCAAGAGAGCAATTGCTGAGTCATATGATAGTTCCATTTTCATTAATTTGAGGGCCCTTCACACAGCTTTCCATAGAGGTTGGACCAGTTTCTTCTATCTCTTTTAGCAGCTTTTTAAAGTTTTCTTTGTAGTTCTTTCACATGTTTTGTTAGATTTATTCCCAAATATTTAATTGTTTTTGGTGTGATGGTAAATGGGATGGCTTTTTTAATTTCTTCTTTTTCTTCTTGGCATACAGGAAAAACTACCGACTTCTGTGTATTGATTTTGTATCTGCCTACCTTACTGAACTGGTTTATTATTTCAAGTAGTTTTTCTGTGGATTTTTTGGGTTATCTACATAGAAAATCATGTCATCTGCATAAAATGATAGCTTCAGTTCCTCTTTTTTATTTGTATCCTTTTTATGTCTTTCTCTTGCCTTATTACCCTAGCTAAAACTTCCAGTACAATGTTAAAAAGTAGTGGGGAGAGTGGGCATCCTTGCCTGGTTCTAGATTAATTTGAATGATTTTAGTTTTTCTCCATTTAGGGTGATGTTTGCCATAGATTTGTCATAGATGGCTTTTATTATGTTGAGGTATGTTCCTTTAATCCCCAATTTTTCAAGGGTTTTTATCATGAATGGATGCTGGACTTTGTCAAATGCTTTCTCTTCATCTATTGATATGATCATGTGGTTTTTGTTTTTCACTTTGTTGATGTGGTGCATTATGTTAATTGATTTCTGAATGTTGAACCATCCTTGTGCCCCTGGGATAAATCCCATTTGGTCATGGTGAATAATGCTTTTTATGCATTGTTGGACTCGATTTACCAGGATTTTGTTTAAAATTTTTGTGTCCGTGTTCACCAGGGAAATTGGTCTATAGTTTTCTTTCTTGGTGCTGTTCTTGTTTGGTTTTGGTATGAGTGTGATGTATGCTTCACAGAATTTGTTTGGCAGTTTTCCTTCTTTCTCAATTTTTTTGGAAATGTTTAGTAGTGCGGGTGTTATTTCATCTTTAAATGTCTGGTAGAATTCATTACTAAAGCCATCTGGTCCTGGCCTCTTTTTTTTAGGTAGAGTTTTGATGACTGCTTCTATTTCACTGCTTTTAATTGCTTTATTTAAGTTCTCTATATCTACTGTGTTTTATTTTGGGTAGTTGTATCTTTCTAAGGAACTGTCCATCTCATCAGGTTGTTGTATTTCCATATATTTGTTCATAGTAATCTCTTATTATGCTTTGGATTTCTTTTGTGTCTGTTATAATCTCCTCTCTAATTTATGATCCTGTTTATTTGAATTTTCTCTATTCTTTGCTTTGTGATCTTTGCAAAGGATTTATCAATTTTATTTATTTTTTCAAAAAACCAGCTTTTGGTTTTGTTGATCTTCTGGATAGTCTTTGGTTTCTAGGCTATTTCTCCTTTTATTTTTATTATTTCTTGTCTTCTGCTGGGTTTTAGATTTTTCTTTGCTCTTTTTCTAATTTTTCGATTTGGGATATAAGGTTATTTCTTTAGTTATTTTCTTGCTTTTTGATATTGGCCTGTATTGCTATGAACCTACCTCTTAGATATGCTTTTGCTACACCCCAACCATTATGGAATGCTGTATCTTTGTTGTTTCAAAGTAGGTTTTAATTTCTTTAATTTCTTCAATTACCCATTCTTCATTTAGTAGCATGCTGTTCAGTCTCCAAGTGTTGGATGCTGTTCTTGCTTTCTTTTTATTTATTGTTGATTTCTAGTTTGATACCTTTATGATCTGAGAAGAAAGTTGGTATTAATTTTATCTTTGTGTATTTATTCAGGTTTGCCTTGTGGCCTAGTATGTGATCAATTTTAGAGAATGATCTATGTGCATTTGAGAAGAGCTGTATTCTTTTCCTTGTGGATATAGTGTCCTGTAGATATTTATTAGGTCTATTTTGTCTAGATCTTCTTTAAGGCTTTTGTGTCCTTGTGTATCTTTTGGTTTTTTTTGATCTGTCTTTTGTTGAGAGTGGGGTGTTAATGTCTCCTACTACATATGTATTTTCACCAATATTTATTTTCAGTTCTCTTAGGAGCCGTCTTATAAATCTTGGTGCACCCTCATTTGGTGAGTATATGTTGATAATTATTATGTCTTTTTGATGGGTTGACCCTTGAACCATTAGGTAGTGATCTTCTTTATCCTTTGCCACATTTTTTATTTTGAAATCTGCTTTGTCTGCTATAAGAATGGCTACCCCTGACTTTTGGGGGCAGGGGCATTTGCTTGTAGAACTGTTTTCCATTCTTTTACCTTCAATCTATGCTTCTCTTTTGATCAGAGGTGTTTCTTGGATGCAGCAAAATGCTGGGTCCTATATTTTAATCGAGTTTGCACCTCTGTATCTTTTGACTGATGAGTTTATTCCATTGACATTTACAGTAATTATTGATGTCTGAGGTTCTAACATTGGGTTCCTGGTGGTCATTTGGGATTCTGTTTTAGTTTCTTCTTTCTTTAAAATTATTCATTCGTTTTATTCTTCTGTGGGTTTTGGTCTTAGGGCTTCTTGCAGGAGTTCTTGGAGTGGGGGTTTGGTGGTAGCAAATTTCTGGATGCTCTGTTTGTCTGAGAAGGTTCTAATTTTTCCTTCATAAAGAAAGGACAATTGCTGGGTAGAGTATTCTTGCCTGGTACCTTTTGTCTTGGAGTGTTTTGAAGATGTGGTCCCATTCTCTTCTTGCTTGGGGTGTCTCTTCTGAGAATCTGAAGTCAGTCTAATGGTTTTTCATTTGTAGGTTATCTGTTTCCTTTCTCTTGTTATTCTCATAATTTTTTCTTAACTTTGGCTCTTGAAAGTTTTACTATTATGTGTCTTGCTGTGTTTTTTTCTTTCATTAAAGAAGTTTGATGTTCTTTTTGCTTCCTTTTTTTTTTTTTTTTAAGCCTTCACTCTTTGTTCCATCAGGGGAAAATTATTTACCACCTGCTTGCAACTTGAAAGGTTAGAAAAAACTATGGGTATTTCCAAGATCTATTTTCTCCTTTAACCTTTTAGCCATAGTGAAGTAAAACTGTTTAGTAATATAAAATTAGTGATTTCAAGTAAATAGAAACTTCCCTTTTTTAACTTACAAGAAAAATTATATTTGTTTCTCAGAGGACAAAACTTCCTTGACCACTGAAGGGGTTATGATATACTTCAAATTTATTCTTAAAATGTTAAGATATATACTAATTTTTGTTCTATTAGCAAAGGGCTGAGGAAATCTCTTCCTTGTGTTACTTTAAGTTATAATTTTAGGTTATTAAACTATAATTATTAAGTTAAAATTAACAGTTTTAAGTCATTCTTTTATAGGAGCTCTGAGTGAATAAATAGAGAATCACATTTTTTTTCCTAATTGGTAAAATTATGTTTTTAATAAGAAATTCCTTATACACGCTATTAAAAGCAACTATTAAAATTCTTTATACATATCAATTCACTTACTTTACTCACTTAAATTACAAAATAGGTAACATTTCATTATCTAACTTTAAATATTTGAATAAAGTCAAAGGAAACTTAACAATTTTTATTGAAACAATCTGTACTTTCCTATTGCTCATAGTCTATGTAGGTTAAAGTTTTATAGACTACATACTTTTAAACCAGATGAGTGTCTTTCTTATATCTAAATGAGTAAACATTCCCATACTTTATTCTCTACCAGACTACATTTAGGGATCATAGTTACTGTCCTGTTTTTTTAACTGCTAGACAGCACAGTGTCTGGAATATTCAAAGTATTCAAAGAACATGTTTCACATACATTTATATGTTATTATCCCATAAAACTAAGATAAGTGATGAAGTATTTATTATTTGCTACTTTCTAATCCCTTTAGTTGTCAAATTCCAGTATGTCAGCAATCATAATCACCAGAATACCAGAAATATAATATATGCACTATATTCATCATGTAGCATGTGTACTCACCATCTACCAAGGCAACCATCTGGAGCTTTGCATAGTTACTGTATCATCTATTTCTGAGAATACTTCTAAAATAAAATATCACTTTTTACAAAAGAGAAAGGATGAGGAGTTAGAAACATGAAGTAACTTGCTCAAAGTCAACCCCTTTAACACTAAAGTCTCTTTCCTGAACCATTAATAAGGCAAATAACTTCCCTCTACTCTTCTCTCTATGCATCTACTATTAACAGGTAACATTCACTACTACATTCTCTTAATATTGAAAACCTAGCTCTTATTTCTGGCCTGTAGCTCTAGCAAGCATGACTTACTCACAATGACTGGTAGAAATATAAAGCATCACACATATGTAATTGTAAATCTTCTAGTAGCCACACTTAAAAAAATGAAATGATGAAATAAAATTTAATAATATATTTTAATTAATCTAATGTATTCAAAATACTATTTCAGCATGTGTCACTGGAATCATATTTCATTACCCAAGAACATGTAGGTGGTTAATTAATTAATATAGGAAATCATTTAGCTAAATAACTGCTGCTCAGTAAGGCTAAAAGACCGGAGTGGGAGGTTGGAATAAGAGGGGTAGAGTAGGATGTGACTATGAGAGCTCATCAAATTCTTAAACATTTTTAGATCACACTGTTTTGGAGTACCAGCACCCTTGTCTTTGAGGGAAGACCTAGGTCATCACTGGTTTTTCAACAATTACAGGTATTCAACACTTTCACAGTCTTCTTATTCAGTGATCTTCAGAAATGACATTTTGTGTGATTAGCACAGTCAGTTTTAAAAGTATTATAAGAAGGGAGTTGTTTTCAGAAAATGTCTTATATGAGGAGCAGTAGCTTGAAAATTCATATACGAAAAATGCTGAAAAACATTTAATAAATGTATGAAGTAAAGAAACTTCAGAAGGTTTTACCATCTTCAGTTTATCCTTGTACTACCCGGCACCGATTAACCTCATCCAAGTGTGAAATTCAACAAACTTCACTAAAGCTTTTTAGTAAAGTTTCATATGAAATTTTATATTTTTAAATTATTAGAGGCCAAGTGTCCTACATGGTCTTTTATATTATTAGCTATAACTAATTAAAATTAATTATACATCAATTTATTTTTTGACTATGGTATTGTTATTAAACCCTAATTTAATAATAACAGAAACATTAAACAAATCTCAATTGAAGGACATTGTGACACAACATGTCTCATAAGTGTCAAGGTCATCAAAAACAAACTCAAGTAACTGTCACAACCAAGAGGAGTCTAAGGAAACATGGTGACAACATGTAAAATTACTGGAATCCTGGAGCAAGAAAAAGACATGGTAAACACCCAGAAAATTCTGAGAAAGCATAAACTTCAATGTACCAATATTGTTTCATAATTGAGACAAATGTACTATATTAATATAAGATATCATAGAAAAACTTTGGTGTATATGGGAAATCTCTTCTATCTTCACAATCTGTTTATAATTTCAAATTATTCTAAAATGAGTATTTAAAAACAGAAACATTTACTACATACCAGTGATTTATCTAGATTACTGATGTAGGTTCTACCCTAGGTAGCACCTAGTGAAGGTCTATTCAGTTCTGGCAGCTCAATAATTCTGGGCAAATGGAAAATCACTTATTTGCTCTGCCCCTGACCACTGGCCTATGCTTCAAGAATCTCATGCTGGGAGAACTAAAAAGTAATCTTGATGAATAAGACAGTGATGGTTCATAAGTTCTGTTAAACAAATTATACATCTACAACATAGAACTTGAATTCTTGTCAAATAATATTATTTCAGAATATGTGTATCAAAAACAAGAAACATTTTTAAAAATACATCTATTTAGGTATACAGAGCTCAATAACCTGCCACCGTCCAAAGTTTCAATCAGTATCACTTGAGTTAAGCTGGGAATGCATATGAATTCATGGAGCAGACTGACCAGACTGAAAGATATAGTAATGTATGTTGGGCCCTTTTATCAAACCAGAGAGCATATGCCCAACATCAAAACATTCAAGTTGAATGTTTCTTAAAATGACTGTGGGTCAAGTAAAATTTGTCTTTCTTCTGGTAGTAATTTTTGCTCCTGGTTGTCAATAAAATACCAGAGAAAATCCTTTCACCCACTTGAGTAAAATTACTGTGTTTTATTTTGATCATACTCTGTAAAGAAATGTAAATGTGGGGGACTTTTAATACATACTAGTGGCAGTCCTCTAATTTAAAAACAAGATTGTTCAATGTGTTGGTAACTACTGTACATTTTTACATCAACTGGCAAAAAGGAAATGAGCTCCTTTCTGTCAGTCTATCTCTAAAGGATAGTAGTTAAAAATTCATTATTAAAATTTAGTTCATATTATTGGAAAACAAATATTCCTTCTGCTTTTCTTTAGTTCATAAGCATATATCTATTATCTCTTGCAGAAATTCTACTATTAAAATCAGTCAAGGGCAATGAGTGTGTTAAATAGAAACTATTATAAGGGAGACTAAAATGAAATCTTCCAACCACAGTTAAAATAGAAAAATAGTCACAACATAAGGAAATTCCTTGGAGAGATTCCTCCGGGCTAAAACAATATTTTCTGTTACAGGAGTTACAAAGGATACACAGATATAGTGATGTAAGTTTCATATAAAAATAAGTCCTATTAAAGTTTATATTGGGCAAGATCCTTTGTATTTGGGGCATTAATACTAAATGATTGTTTTTATCTTATGTCAAGATAAAGTTTTTACTTTCTTAGCAATTCAAGATAGCCTTAAAATGTGCTAAAAAATCACAAATGACCTCTTTGCTACAAATCTATATATGACTAAGTTCTTATCTTACTTTGTTCACAGCAGTAAATGGTAATAATAGCTTTTGTTTTGCTTTTTTTCCTTAAAATACCCCTAGTCTGAACTCTCACTCATAATTTACCTCTTGCCTCTCTGATATCTGTCACTATTAAGCTTTATGACTTTCTCCTTCTAGGCTTTCCATCCATACTATTCTTAAAATTTTATTTTGTTTTTCCTTTCCACATGACCAGATAGCCATTTATGCTACTCACCAACAAAAATGTACTTAACTATTGGAATTAACTTTTTAATGTACAAAGAATTTGAGTTAAAATATTTATTCTTCATTGAACTCATAACACAGTTATGAGTGGTACCTACTAAAAACAACATAGATTGAACAATTTGATATAAACATATAGTCAACTTAACAATTCATAGATTTTGGGAACATCACTTAAATGGCATTTGCTTTTCTTTCTGAAGATGTACAAGTTGAGATGTTTTATTCTCACAGGTAAGTACATAAAATATAACATTGATATTAATTCAATGTCACTCAATTACTTGAACTCCTGAATTACATAACAACATAAAAAAATTTCAAGATCTATAGCTAGTAATTTAACTAGATTTATATCAATTTTGTTACATTCAAAGAATTGCACCAGCATGAACCACAACATACTTTGTCATTAGAAGAATTTTATTTTTCAGTTTCTTATAAGTCATAATTTTTTCTTACATATCTTATGTGTTATGTGTTCACTTGCAAGCAAGTTGTTTAAGGAATACTACTGGAAAAAACAATTTGTACATTGTAGGATTTTTGTGTTCCTTCATAATAAAATGCAAATTTTACTACTCTAGGTTATCTTAGAGGTCATAGGTCAGTGACATGGACATGAACGCAGTACCTCTAACTAGATTTTTTAATACTATCATAGTTAAAAACCATTAAATTTATAAACTATATATCTTAATCTATAATATAAAATATAATTTTATGTATAGTAAAAATAAAATATAATTTATATATTTTAAACAGAATTAAAGCATATTAACATGAAATATTAAAGTATACTGGTTACATAGTCTCCATAATTCAAATTTAGTGATTCTGTTAGAGAGTTAAATGAGAAATATTAAAACTATTTTTACTGAATAATGCTATTACTTCTCCACTATTTATACCTCTACTGATTTATTTAAATTAGTGCCTTTTGGAGTCAAAGCATCTCTGGCCCATAAACATGACATGTATTGGTTACCTTTCTCCTTCAATAGTTTTGTCTATTATAAAATGTCATGTAATTGGAATTACACAGAATTTAGCACTTTGTTGGCTTCTTAACATACTGCACTTGAAATTCCTCCATGTTATTTATAGCTTCCCATTGTTGAATATGAATAAGCCAAGTTTAGCTCATTAATTAACCAGCTAAAGGAAATTTGTATTAGCTCCAATTTCTAGCAATTATAAATATAGCAGTTTTAAATATACATGCATAAATGTTCTATGAACTTAAGTTTCATTTCACTTAGCTAAATCTGTAGAGAGGATATAATGGGTAATGTTGGTTTATGTTTAATTTTACAAGAAACTTTCCATGTTGTTTACTATTTTTCCTTCTCATCAACAATGCTGGAATATTCTAGTTGCACAGCAGCCTCACCTGTATATGATATGGTTTGGTTTCCACTTCACTAATTTTATTACATTCATTGTAGTACATTTAGAGTGGTATCTCACTGATTTTAATTTATATTTTCTTAATGTTTAATGCTAAGATCTTTTCTAGTGTTCATTTGCATTGTCTTTTTGTCTACTCACATCTTTTATATCTTTTCTCTTTAATTAGATATTTTCTTATTAAGAAATTTTGATAATTCTTTACATATTCTAGATATAGATATATAACTTGCAAATATTTTCTCAGATCTGTAACTTGCATATTCATTTTGATCACTGTTATTGAAAGTTTTTTTCTTTCAATGAACTACATGAACTGCATTTTATAAATATGTCATGTCTTTGTTTTAATGCATTGTGCTTTTGATGTCATTAATTTAAGAACAATATTTTCCCTTTATTTTCTCTAGAGGTTACACAGGTCATATTTAAGAAACAATATTTTCTTTTTATTTTCTCTAGAGGCTACACAGTTCAGTTTTAAGATCATGTATATAATCTATGAATAGAAGTCCATTATTTTTGCATATAAATGTCAAAATGCAGCTTCATCTAACAAAAATTACTTTTAACCAAATGAGTTGTTTCTGTCAAAATTTCTTATTTGTCAGAAATCAATGTACCATATATATGAACTTTATTCTGGACTCTCTATTCTGGTACATGTATCTGTGAATCCACCCTTTTGTCAGTATTTTGATTAATTAATATTTGATTACTATCTAATCAATATATGGTTTACTATACCTTTAGCGGAAGTACTGACCTCCCCCCCTCTGCCCCCCGCCGGGCCCTGGAAGTATTGATTTTTGTTTTTGTCATTCTTCCACCTTTACTTTTCCAAAATCAGTTTGGATATTTTACATCACTAATTTTTGCATATCCTTTGTAACCAATGCCAATTTCTAAAATTATTTTGCTGGAATGACATTGCAGTTATGGATTAGCTTAGGGATAAATTATAATACTGAGTTTTCTATACATAAACGCAGTGTATCACATATTGAGGTCTTTGTTCTTTCATTAGGGTTTTGCAATAACAGCACACACACATCATATAGAATTTGTTTTGTTAATAACTATTTCATATTTTCCTGTGTTGTTGTAAAAAGTAATTTTAATTTCCAGTTTCAGCTGTTCATTGCTAATATATAAAAATACAATTGATTTTACTTTCTTGCTAAAATAACTAATTCTAATAGCTTTTATGGTATGCTTATTGCAATTTTCTACATAAGAAAACTTATTTTTTAACAAGCAGCTTTATTTCTTCTTTTTTTTAATCATGCCTTTTTAAACTGATGAAGCCTTCCTGGAAAATATAAAAGATAAATATTATTATAATCTAACTTGCAATAATGTTAACTTCCCAATCATGTATTATCCCATTGATGAATACTTCCCTTCTATTTCTGTTTTTGTTTTTATAATGTCTATTATTTGAATATGAATCTTTTTGGCATGATTCAAGTCTGTTTTGCACTTATATGCCCTCTTTTATTGTTTTCTTTTTGTTTCATTTCACTACATCTTTTTAGTACTATATTTTAAACTTTCTAGTCACCTTTTTACCTTGACAATCTTACCTTTAATTTTCAATTTTAAAAATTACTTTATAATGTAAAGAAAATATATACAATAAAAAAACTGACTTTGTGTTCTTTATATTCTCTTCCCTTCTCTCATACATCAATCAGATCAACTATTAAACTACTATTTAGCTTTAGTGTGTTAAAGTGAGTTTTCAAAAAATCTTTTATAACCTTATACTTTATCTCCTTTGGTAATGGAATTCTTTCTAGAGAAAAGTGTTGATTCTGCTGAGGAAAATATATGCATATGCCAATACATACTAAATAATTCAATTAAAATGTATTTGCAACTAATATTTAAAATGAATTCCCATTTTTAATTTATTTTTGACACCAAACCCATTAGAAAAGGAATCAACTCCAACAGTAATTCTAAAGAAACACCTAGGCCAATGGATCTAATAGACATCTTCAGGACACTGCACCCAAAAAAAAACTGAGTATACATATTTCTCAAATGCACATAAATCATTCTCTGAAATTAACCATGTTCTAGGTCACAAGACTAGCATCAACAAATTCATAAAGATTGAAATCATACCATCTATTTTCTCTGAACATAAAGGTACCAAACTAGAAATTAACTATGAAAAGATGAACTGCAAATCTCCCATTTTATGAAGACTGAAGCTATCACTATTGAAAAAAGTGTGGATTAATGAAGAAATCTAAGAAGAAATAGAGAAATATTTTGAGATGAATAGCAATGAGGATACAACTTTCCAAAATTCATGGGATGCTGCAAAGGCAGTAAAAAGAGGAAAATATATAGCAATACAGCAGTACATCACAAGACAAGAAAATACCCAAAAACAACCTTGTCTCACATCTGAGAGAACTAGAGAAAAAAACAACAGAAAAATCCAAAAGCAAGTAGAAAGGAGATAATCAAAATTCAAACAGAAATAAATGAAGTAGAAACAAAAATGACAGTGGGAAAGATCAACAAAACAAAAGATTGAATCTTTGAAAAGATAAAATAGATAAAACTCTAGGCAGGTTCACAAAGAAGAGAAGGGAAAAAACAGAAATAAATAGAATCATAAACAAGAAACGAGAAATTACAACAAAGTAGAAATCCAGAGAATAATTAGAGATTACCACAAATATTGATATGCAAACAAGTTTAACAACTTGATATGCAAACAAGTTTAACAATGAGATGGACAAATTTTAAAAGCATACATTCCTCTAAAACCTGATAAAGAAGAGATAGCCTAAATAAACCAATCTCAAGCAGCAAAACTGAAACAGTAATCAAATTACTCTCCCAAAACAAAAGCCCTGGACCAGATGGATTTACAAATGAATTCTACCACACATTCAGAGACAAACTGGTGCTTATTTTACAAAAACTCTTTCAATAAATAGAGAAATCAGGAACATTACCAAATACATTCTAAGAAGCCATTATCACACTAATACCAAACTAAACAGTTATAACACAAAAAAGACCAATCTTCCTGATGAACACAGATGCAAAACTTCTCAACAAAATCCTCACAAATAGAATCCAACAGTGCATCAAAAAGATAATATACCATGACCAAGTGCAATTTATCCCAGGGAAACAAGGATGGTTCAACACCCAAAAATCAATTAATGATATCCAATACATCAACAAAAAGAAAAATAAAAAACACATGGTCATATCAATAGATGCTGAGAAAGCATTTGACAAAGTTCAGTATCCATTTATGATAAAGGTTCTCAAAATTCTGGGGATAGAAGGAACATACCTTAACATAATAAAAACAATATATGACAAACCCACAGCCAATATCATCCTAAATGGTGAAAACTGATAGCCTTCCCTTTAAGATCAAGAACAAGGCAAGGATGTCCACTCTCACCACTGTTTTTCAGTATAATACTGGAAGGCCTAACTAGAGCAATATGAAAAGAGAAGGACATACAAGGAACCCAAAAAGGAAAGAAGACATAAAACAATCACTGGTTGCAGATGACATGATAATTTATATAGAAAACCCTAAAAATTCTAGAGAAACTAATGAAAATAACAAACCAGTTCAGTAAGGTAGCTGGCTATAAAATCACACAAAAATCAGTTACCTTCTTATATGTAAAAAAATCACTCTGAAGAAGAAATTAAGAAAACCACTGCATTTACAACTGTACCAACAAAAATTAAAAACCTGGGAACAACCCAACAAAAGACATGAAAGACCTATACAAAAAGAACTATAAAACATTGCTAAAAGAAACAGAAGATGCAAAGAAATGGGAAGACAGTCCCTGCTTATGGATTGGAAGAATCAACATTATAAAAATGGCCATCCGACTAAAAGTGTTCTGCAGATTCAATGCAATTCCAATAAAAATCTCAACATTCTTTAAAGAAAAAGAACAAATACTATTGAAATTCATATGAAATAAAAAACCTCGAATAGCCAAAGCTCTCTTGACCAAAAGGGGAGAGAATGGAGGGATTGTACTCCCATACTTTAAATTACACTACAAAGCCATAATAATTAAGACAACATGGTACTGAAATAAAAACAGACATACAGATCAGCGGAATAGAAAAGAAAGTCCAGAAATAAAGCAGAAATTAGTATGGTCAACTAATCTATGAAAAGAGACAAAAAACATACAATGCAACAAGGACAGTGTCTTCAACAAATGGTTCTGGGAATACTAGACTGCTATATGCAAAAGAATGACTATAGACTATTTTCTCATACCATGTACAAAAAACAACTCAATATAGATAAAAGACTTGTATGTAAGACCTGAAATAGTAAAATAAATATTAGAAAATATGGGTAAAACACTCCATGACTTACACTTCAGAAACCTCTTTCAGGACACATTACAGATGCTAAAAAAATGAAGGAAAACATAAACAGCTGGGACTAGATCAAACAAAAAAGCTTCTGTATAGCAAAAGAGAAAATAACCAAAACAAAAAGAAACCCAACCAAATGGGAAAAAAAACTTTTGCCCTCCACACAAACAATAAGGATCTGATAACAAAGATTCACAAAGAACTCACACAACTCAGCAAAAACAAAGCAAAAATGTCTAGTCAAAAAATAAGGTGAAGAGCTAAAAAGATACTTCTCCATAGAGAAAATACAAATGGCCAACAGGCATATGAAAAAATGCTTGACATCACTAATAATCAGGGAAATGCAAATCAAACCCACACTGAGATACCATTTTACACCAGGAAGAATGGTCGATATTAAAAAAAAAAAAAAGCAAACAGGCAACAACAAACACTTCCACACTGCTGGTGAAAATGCAAAATGGTCCAGCTGTTATGGAAAGTTGCGTGAAGGACCCTAGAACTACTGAAAATGGAACTACCATTCTATCCAGCAATCCTACTTCGGGGAAAAGGACACAAAAACACTAATTCAAAGGACACCTGTACTCGAATGTATATTGCAGCACTATTTATAATAGCCAGGACTGGAAACAATCCAAACACCCCAAAACAGACAAATGGATTGGATCAGAAAGTTGTGGTGTATGCACAGAATAGAATACTATTATACAATAAAAAGAGAAAAACATTATTCACAGCAACATGGATGAAGCTAGAAGGAATCATGTTAGCAGAAATAAGCCAGAAAGAAAAAGAGAAATACAGGATGGTCTCACTTATATGTAGGATATGGGAAAACAAACAGACAAGAAAAATTTAAAACTGTCCACAGAACTGAAGCAGAGAGCAAGAGAGAGGGTGGAGAGTAAAATCAGGGGAAGGATGAGCACAAGAGATTAAAATGATTCATAGTTGATAAGGCGGTGTGAGAACCTTGGGGTAGACAATGATGTAAAATATATATGTGTGCAATAATTTTTAAAAATAAAATAGTAACTCATGTTTAAATTGCTCTGCAGTTGACAACGCACAAGGAAACGTGTTAAAAAAAATATGCTTACCCTTCATTGTTACAGCTAATCTAGAAATATTTCTTGAAAAAAACAAAAGGAATCAAGTTCATTTCATTGACTATATTACCTAATTCTTTTAAGTTTATGCATATTTTTGTCTTTGGCTCTAATTAGGAGAAAAATCTGTCATATGACAATAATTGAGTAGTTCAAGTGTTCTAATTTTAAGAATCCTTTAATCCAGTTACCCAATATAATCCTGGCACTGGCAATCATTATTACCACTTGAATATTTTCCTTTAAGTTAGGTAATACATGAGTCATCAGTTCTTCATGAGAAATCTTGTGTGTATAATGTGAAAATTACAGCATAGGGATAAGAACACAAAGAACATACTTCTTCCTATCATTCTTTAACCTTATTTCATTATCAACTTTTGTCTGATTGAACACTGTAGGAGAGGGATGAATTTTAACATGTTTATTCAGAAAGTTAGATCTTATTTTTCTGCAATAGGATATTCCTACCTTCACTAAGGCCTGCAAAACTTAACAAAAAGTGAAAAATAGCCAGGCATGGTGGCTTGTGCGTGTAAGCTTCAGCCTATGAAGCGGCCAGGGCTAGGGATTGCAGTTCAAATTCCGCCTGAGGCCCATAGTGAGACCTAGTTCCAAAAAAATAGCTGGGCATGGTGGTACGCGCCTGTAATCCCAGCTACCTGGGAAGGTGAGGCTGGGGATTGCTTGAGTCTGTGGTACCCCAGGCAACGAGAGCCGCAGTTCCATGGGCAAAATAGTGAGACCTAGTCTCAAAAAAAAAAAAAAAGTGAAAAATAAATGTTTATTAAATTTGATTGTTGGTAATAAACTATCACTAATATTAATTCTTATATTGTATTTGCACATATCATTAAGTACCTGCTTCTTAAAGGAAGGCACGAAGTAATAGACAATAGTTTGGACTCGTACTGGCTCATTATCTCAACTTCACAGTAGATATGCATTCATAAAGAGGCACTGTCATATGGAGCATCTGGATTTTACTTTCATTACATTTTGATCATTGTGTGAAAGTTGCTTCCTGTCTATTGAATTACCCAAGACTGACATTAATGTTTTAATATTATCAATTTTGGATTTTTCTTTGTTTCATTTTAATCTCAGTGGAAAACACCATCCTCTGGGGAAATAATTTAGGGTATAAAAAGGAAAATTTTTAAGCATTGATTTCATTATTTAATGATTATTAATTATTTTCCATATGAAATTTATAATAGTCCTGCTTAATACACATAAATTTATGAAATGATAGAAATTAGCAACTATAACCACCATTGTAAAACTACAGTAGAAAGATTACCAATAGATGGGAAGGCAAAAATGGCTAAAAAGAGCATAGAGAATTCAAAGTTTTATTATGACTAACAATATAAATATATATATATATATACACACACACACATAAAATTGGTGTACTAAATTTTCTATTCAAACACAGGTTCAGTTTCAGATATACTATGATGACAAGCTATTTATAGAGAAGTACTTAGTATATTGTGTGTGCCCATCAAATACGTTTTTTCTTTCTTGCCACATTCTTGCTATTTATAAAGGCCAGACAGAGACCATGGAAAATGCAACACAAAGTTCTTTTTTAAAGAATAACATGACAATTTAGACTCAAAATTAATGACCACTAAAAGTGTATCAAACGTGCTCATTCATTTTAGTTCAAATGAGGGAGATTTAAATACTTATCTTAACCTTTTGTACAAAGAAGAAAAAACTGGAATATTACCAAAAAATGTTTATATTTGAAATAAAATTGAAATGCATTCTGTAAGAAAAGTCTGTCAATGCACTGGCAAGGCCAAGCCCTCCATGAATAGGAACTGTCAATATCCTGCCTTCAGCGACCTCACTGAGTGTGACATTTGAAATAAATTTAGTAAGAGGAAAATAATGACAGGGTGTTCAAAAGGTTTTGTAACTGGATGTCTGAAAGGCTCTCAAGAGCACTGAACAATTATAGCATTTTTTATAATGAATATTATCAAATACACTTAAAACTATCCAAAAATATTAGTTGCATATTTGTTATTGCTTTAAGCTTGTAAGGGATTGTACAACACATCTTTTAGATAGCTACTTACTTTTTTATCCTTCATGTCAAAATGTTTTCAAGCATTATCAAGCATCCAAGCATTTATTTTCCTCAAAAATAAAATAAAACAGGAAAATGATAAAGAAGTATAAAATGACAGAATTGAAAAATGGAGACTTGAGTAGTTTCTTCAACAAAAGGCCATCTTTATTTAAAAATATGTTTTAAATTAAGCTCTTCATTTTGAAATAGTTTTAAATTTACAAAAAAGTTGCATACATAGTAGAGAGAGAGAGACTGCGTATCTGTGAACTAGTTTTCCCTCATCTTATAGTTTATATAACCATGGCACATTTGTCCAAATTAAGAAATTATCAGTATTAACTAAAGGTATCATTCGGATTTCAAGTTTTTCCACTAACATTCTTTCTCTCTTTCAGGATATATTGCACTGAATACTCCAGTCTCTTTAGACTCCTCTGATTAATGATAGTTTTTCAGATTATTCTTGTTTTTCACAAATGCAGTATGTATCTTTGTTTTTTGAACTTGAAAGGGTAAAGAGTCATGTTTACAGGATACATGTCAATTTGGAATTGTCTGATATCTTCTGATTGCACTTGGGAGACTGTGGAAAGAGTAACTTATTCTTTCATCATATTAGAGGATATATGGTATCACTGAAGATGCTAAGCTTGGTCACTTGATCACAGGAGTGCCTGCTAATTTTCAGCACTGTGTAGTTAATATTTTACATGATAGTGGCAATAGCTGATGAAGGTATGCATATGCTACCTTAATTAAATACATATATAAATTTTATACTAAAATATTTTTCCTGTTCATGTATTGTTTTGGAGTAGTCATTAATTCTAAGTTATAAAACATTTCAAATGTGAGCTGAAATGAATGAATAATGAAAGAGCTTCACAATACTGGACATAAATTTCATTGTATTTACTATCATTTTCATATGAAAACAAAAGAAAAGAAAAACATATGCAGAATTCTTGAAAGGTAAGAAGTTAAAACAAAGTAAGAAATAACTGGAGTTTCAATTATGTGACTTTTTTTGTCATAGGTAATTTCTCAGGTATTCATCGCACTTTTATCCCAGCAGTACTTGGGAACTATAGGAGATCTGAACACTGACCACCCAGATCTAAAAGAGAGTCTGTTATAGAGTAAATGAAAACAATGAGTAATTTTATCATTCATTCATTCATGTCATCATCAGACCTGTGATGCAGATAGTGCAATAAATAAAACCAAAGAAAAAAATTAAATAGAAGACTACTCTGTACTACTAAAGAACACGTATATTTTTCATTACTTCAGATATTTCAATAATAAAAAGCAGTGTAATTGTGAATTGTTTATGCAAGATGCTTTTTTGCAAAATATACTTGCTTAATGCTCTTAACAAATTTCCAATAATACATAATGAAAATTACTAAAATTTTACATGTTATCTATTTGTTTTTAATCATAAATCATGCAAAGGATTATTTAGTATAGAGGATGGATAATTCATTAGCTTAATTATTTGATATTGTATATCAATTCCATGCTCCTTTAATGAAAACTATTCCAATTAAAACTGTGATTTAAATAATTGGTTAATGGAATTGGATAAGATACATTAATAATCTGCAAGACCTCTTGATGCAGTATTCTAAAAGCATCATAGATTAAATACTATGAACTAATAGTCTCAATCACAACATATATGACTAATGATAGAATTTATTCTTTATTCTATTGTTTAACAGGTGACACTTATTTCATAGCATTGAACATTAACTGTTGAAATATATCTCAATACCATTCCTTATGAAGTAATATAACAAATATCAATAAAAAGGCTTCCAGAAGTTTTGAAATTATTCGTATTTTTGAAAATTAAGATTAGAATTTTAGATATATTATAATGTGCTCTAGTGCTTCATTTAGTGAACTACAATGTGTACTAGAAAGGAGAACTCTGTCAACACAATCTCTTTTACTCAGATCACATCAAAAACATCAGAATTTGCCTTCAGATAATTATGAGGAAAAAAATAAAGTGATTGTCAAACTGCTGTTCAGGTTATATTCTGCTTCTTTTGAAAACACTCACCCCTCCTTTTAAAAGTTCCAGTAGTCCCAGTAATATGAAAAAACACAGATATCATAAATTTTATTCCCTCCTTCAATCTACTAAGGAACCTATCTACCCTTCCTTTAGAGTCTATAACTGCCCTCATATAACTGGAACTTTCTAAAAATTCAGCCCTTTTTGGTTTAAATGAATTAGGCTTTGTTTTAGTCAGTAAAACCTATTGCCTAAACAAAAAAAAAACATGGACCAATTCATTTATCCTAAAAACAAGGGAATTTTTATAATTCATAAGGCAGAAAAGGGAACACAATGTGAAAACTGCGTTATAATGTCTAAAAAGCTTTCATGAGTTGTTCTAGATGGGGAGGGGTGCTGTAGGTGTGATTCAAGAGATGTTAGCCCCATGAAGGGATCAGAAATTTAGATTTAATATAATATAAAAATATGCAAAAATATTTTCAAAATAATCAGTAATTAAAAACGAGAAAGCCTTTCTTTGGATCTCTGTATTTGATCCTAACTAGGGATCTTCCACAGGGGTTACAGATATCCATCCTGGAATGGTTTATATTAAATAAGAAGTTTGCCTGAGTACCCTCCAAATATGCTGTGGTTGTAAATGATAATGAAATGATTCATCTGTTTTGGTCATTCCTTCAGGATATTTAATGATGCTGCATATGAAATGCCATGATATGTAGAAAATGAGGAACCAATTTTCAGTTGAGATCAGGGATAACAAAAGAGTCTTCCCTCAAAAGCACATCTTCCATTGTAACTGCACAGAGAAAACATTTTCTTTATAACAAATAATAAAAAAACAGTAAGGTGAGAAAATCAGATCTGAAAGATGGTGTAGTCATTTCTAGCATAAACAAGTAAAGGCTTCACATGTATAAATCTGTCCTTAAGTAATCCTAAGAATTATCTGACACAGTAATAATGACCACAAAGAATAAAATATGTTTTAGTCTAGTCTATATAAATCAAGTAATGAGGAAATCCCTGCACCTCTCTGAAATTGAATATAGAGCCTTTTCACCTAGCCATCTCAATTAAAGATTGCCATGTAGAATGCCGGGAAGCAGTATCAGAATCCACTGGTTATTCTTTGAAAATTGAGTTTATTAGTATAAATATCAGGAGATAATTGATTCTTCTTACATAAATAAATTTTATCCATTGGATTAAGTTCACAAATTTCTAAATGAATGAGTCATTGTAAGTTTTATTTTAAATACTAAAGATTCTGATTATCAATTCTATTATGTGCATGTGTTTGAGGTGTGAGAAGTGGTTTCCACACCACTAAGTCTGGGTACCCTGTAATTAACTTAATTCTGATACTATACCTGGACATGGCCTCATACCTGGACATGGCCTCATAACCCACAGGTTAAGGGATCAGCCCTACAAGACTGCTCTCTTGTCAAATGCATGTTATTTCCTATGCTACAAACCATAGGTTCTAAGAACCTCTCCTTGGGTTTGATAAATTGGCTACAGACAATTCATAGAGCACTGTGAAACATTTTACTTACTAGACTACTGTCTATTTATAAAAGGTTATAACTCAAGAACAAATGGAATAGATGTATAGTGCAGGAATGGGAAAAGAGTAATGAAATTCCAAGCCCTTTCTGAGTATCGCACTCATTTCAAATCTTCATGAATTTACCAATCCAGAAGCTTTCTAAATCTTTTTTTTTGTATGATGAATTCATTATAAAGGGATTACTGATTAAATCAATGACCATCAGCAGCTGATCCAATCTACAGTTCCTCAACTTCCCTGGACATGGAAAGAGGAGGAACTGAAAGCTACAACCTCTCACTCCAAAGTTAGAACTGTTAGCAACCACCCCCATCATTATAAAACCTAGGTGCTTTTTAAAAGCTATCTAAAATGAAAAGCACAACAAAAGAGACCTTTAATGTTCTAGTCACTTAGGAAATTCCAATGACTTTGTAACAGAGACTTGAACAACAACAACAACAAAAAAATACAAATACACATTTCTAATTACAAATCATAATATCATAAAAACTATCTGTGTAGGTGGGACCTCACCTGATTTTAAGGTTCTATATGTTGTTTCAAAGAGTGGGCCAATCACATAATAGTAGGCCTTTGATTACTCCTACTGTGGAATCTGAATGTCTAGCTTTTTAATAGATGATGAGTGAACTCTTTAAAGCAGAGGTCACTTTTATTTTTTCTGTATCCCCCCAGAATGTGGCTGGCTTCCTAGCATAGTGTAGGCTCTCACTCAGAGTCTGAAGACTGGATATACAATTAGTCATTTCTAGTGTCATTTTTTTATAAATAGTGATAAGTACACTAAAATTCGGCTCTAAATTTAATCATAGGGCCAAAACTTAAAATTTTCTTATTCTTATGTAATAGTAGTGAAAGATGGAAGAGCATAAAACCATAACGTTTGACTCCCACTTCATAACAATGTACTGTGTAGGAATGGAAGTGTAATAGAGAGAAAAGTTCACTTTATTGGTATTGGTAAGTAATATACATTGAAGAGAATGACTGAGAGATTCAGAGGAAATAGAAATGATAGGGACAGTTGTTATTATGATGTAAAATGAACAGTAAAATTTGGGTCCTCAGAAAGCTAGAAAGAAATGCAAATCAAAACCACAATGAGATTCCATCTTACACAAACTTAAGAATGGCCCACACCAAAAAAAGAGACAATAACAAGTGCAGACATGGCCACAGAGAGAAAGGAACACTCTTACACTGCTGGTGGGAATGTAAACTGGTTCAACCTCTATGGACAGCTGTGTGGAAGACCCTCAAACTAATGAAAATGGAACTACCATTTGACCCAGGAATCACTCTTCTGAGAATATACCCAAAGGAGACCTCAATACTTACACAAACGGACACCTGTACCCAGATTTACTGCAGCACAATTTACAATTGTAAGGACATGGAAACAACCCAAATGTTCCAAAACAGATGACTGGATGAAAAGATGTGGTATATATACACAATGGAATATTATTCACCAATTAAAAATGGCAAACTTGATGAATTTGTGATAACATGAACGTACCTAGACGAAATCACATTAGCAGAAACAACTCAGAAGGAAAAAGACAGAAACAAAATGGTTTCACTAATATATAGGATATAAGGAAAATAAGCAAAAGGTTTGGAGGAAAAGTCAAAACAAGCTAACAATTAAACTAAAGTACACAGCTGGGGGAGGGAGCGTTGGTGGGAGTTGTCAGGGAGGAAAGATGGTGGGTGAACCCCAGGGAATAGAAAAGATGTGAAATATATACGTGTGTGTGTATATATATATAATTTTTATAAAAGATGAGAGAAGTTTAAGATTTCCTGATATGATGTAAATAATGTATCTACTTAAATAATAAATAGCTAATTAGCCAAAAATATTCCAAATAGTGTGCTCTTTGAGGAGGAAAGATGAACTGTTGATGAAACACTGTTTAATACAAGGAATCCTGTCCCTGTCCTCAAAGAGTTTATTCTCTAGAGTAGTCTGGCTAAGAACTACGCTGAATGTAAAAATATATATGAACAGTTATGGCAGATTTTAACTGAAGATTCCTGGAACTAAAAACTTGAGAATGGATGTGGTAGGAGTGATGCCATGCATAGAACATATGGAAAATCAGAGGGGAATGTTGTGCTAGATACCCAGACATAGGATACATGCACAGCAGAAACATAGACAGTGTTACATTGTGTAAACCAGTAACAGAATCTCAGACATGAAAGGATTTTCACAGAGGTGGGCTCCTGATTTAGAAAGAAAGAGCAATGCTAAGCAAAAAGACTACCAGTCTTGTCCCAACCTGACCTTTGAGGTAACCATGGTATAAAAAGCTTAGCTGCAACTTCTGAAAATTGAAGAATAAGTAATATTAAAACAGTGAAGGGTATAAAACATCCAGTGAAGTAAATAAAGATGATAGGAAAAGAAATCAAGATAGTAGGAAGCAACACAATGTCCTCTGCTAGATGAGATGCTAGATTTTTCTCACTATCATATAATTTCAGTATTTACAAGACTATATCTAGTAAACTCAGTTTTGCTAGTAATGCTGAATTAAATTCTTTGTAAGATATCATTTGTTTCTTTAAAAAATGCATTATACATCTCTATCAAAAAGCCTACAAGGTATCTTCTTAGCATTTCATAAATGCAGAAAGAATTAAAATGGCTGTACAATTCAGACCCTAGGTAATAGCGGAAATTGTGTTATAAAACATGGCTATTTTGAATAACAAAATTTGCCTTTGGTCTTTTGAATATTTTATCATGTTCTTGTCAAATGACTATCCATTTTTACTTCCAAAAATTTCCTGGGGTTGAGTTATAGTCTTGTGATTCAACCTGTTCCTGTTAGGACAAACTTAGAACATTATTGTGCCCTGAACTACAGACACCAAACTAACAAAGCAAAACTTTAGTATATGAAAGTGTTCTCAAATTAGTGCATTTTCAAAGCAATTTTAAGAAAGCAAGCAGTTCAATGTGGATGACATTTCTTTTTCTAGGTTTTTCTTCTAAAATAAAGCTATATTTGTTAGGATAAATATTTGGGAAGATTTTCCCGAATAATGGGGGGGTGGGGGGGATTTGACAATTACTTTAGGCTAAACACATTTCAGTTTAATTAATAAAATGGATTACTTTTTTAAAACTCACTTTACAAATATAGCTAAAATAAATCTTTGTCACAGAGTGGCAACTTTAACACCATGGTTAGGAGGACACATCAAAAAAAGATACATTGCTATTGTTAGAATTTCTCATCATTTTAAGAAGTATCTCTCTCCAGCTTTCTTCTGTTTTGGGTAATATTAACAATTCATGGATTTCTAGGGAATATTCAATGAACTACTTTTAAAGAACATTTAAAAGAGTACTTGGGCCCTAATAAGAGCCACAGCAGTCAGTCAGTGTTACTTGTTGCCAATATGTGTTGCTATTTACAGATAGTATTTTATAACTTTATGAATTAAAAATTATTTTTTCCAAAAAGCACATACTATATCAATAAAAAAGCATGTGTAAGTATAAGAAAGGAAACCAATTTCCCAGTGCTTAACATGTATGAAACATATGTTTAATCCTCAGGGTAGTCATGTAAGTTGTGATTATTTCATTTAACAAAAGGTAACTGTTTAAATTCTTTTCTCAAGGTCATATGTTAGCAAGTAGGATATTTAAAAGTGGTATTTATTGATCACACATTAGGTGAAATAACATAAGTTACTGCTCAGCTTCTAGTTTTAATTCTAATTCATGTATTTAATATTTGGACAAGAAGAAAATGTTTCATTCTTAGTCTCTAGTTAGCCTATTAACAAAATCACAATCTTCTTGTTTGTTTTTTAATTTTTCCTTCCCCAAATGTATAGTTCTAACCAAATCAGAAACAGAGACAAAAAGCAAAACCCTTGCCATTCCTGTTTCTAAGTTCCCTAGAGGGTGGTGCAGAATAATACATGCAGAAATAAACAACTGATGAATCTATGGTGAAGAATGAAAGATGCTTCCTATCATGAAAGAAGTGGTTATTCTGAGTATATTAGTGTGGCTAGTAGAGATCACTATCAGTAAGCATAATTGAGGCAAAGGAATGGTAAGTGACTATAGATCAGCATTTGCTGCTATAAATCTTTCTTCTGACACATGCAAATGCCTGGATAGCCAACTAACTGGCAAAAGACCACAAGGAACAGGAATATTTCAGTAAAAGTCCATAGACTAAGTAACATGCTAGCCACCAACCATCAGATATTCCAGTGAGATCATTCTAAACCAAGCCAGCACAGACTCAGGAAATGCCAAGTTAACCCAATGAATAGAGAAAAATAACTAATGCCTGTTGTTTTGACCACTAAGAGTTGAAGCAAATTGTGAGGCATCAAAGACTATCTAATACAAAAAACATACACTGGACACTTTGCTTGGCACTTTGAGTGTTTCAAAGACAAGTAAGTCCTTATCAGTATTTTGTCACTACCCTAACGGAGGCTGTAGTTGAAACAGAAAACCAACATATAAATGCCATAAAAAGTCTCTTAAAAACAATGATTGAAAGACATTGCACGTGAATACTAGAAGAGATACCATGATACCATAAACAAATTCACCTGGAGTTAAGGAGATAAGGAGATATGAAAAACTTTATTTTCCACCATCTCAAGGTCAATATAAGAACAGGAGAATATTTCCAAGAATTATGGACCTGAATTTCAGAGGCATAAGCAATCTTAATGAATGATGAAATCTTTCCTGGAAACCCCACCCAACCAGACAGTCTCAACCTGGCCTGCGGACATTCACCTTAATATTCAAAACAGAGATTATTTTCCAAGGAAGGTTTTCAGGCAAAGCAGCTCGCCTTCCCCAACTCAGGGTAGTTAGACTCCAACAGCCACCCTCTCAGCTGCTCGGAGAGGCAAATGCTCAAAGGCAGTGCAGAGAATGTCTAGACCAAATTTTGGACACCTTACATTGGATGGGAGGAATAAATAAATAGCTTCGAGGATGTGCAGTGGAACCTCACATGGAGGTAGCTATACCTCAGCCCTTGGTTAACCTTGACCAGGGGCTGCCACGCCTGTCTCAGGTCTGTCCCAAAGAACAGTCGGTGGGGGTGGGGTGGGGATTTTGGTTCATCAATCAGATGTCCAGCTTTTGGGTAAGTGTCCTTACCTTGGTCAGATTTCTTGAGTCGCACTGTGATTCTGATAGTGTGGCCTGACGCCTTCATAAAAGCTGTGATAGGTGGCATAAAGCAAACTCCTCAAGGAGTACAGATGCGGAAACCACAGCACCTCAGAAAAGCAAGGTACTTCTCAGTAGAGCGCCGCCGCCTGTTCCTGAGCAGGTCCCAAGATCTCGCAAAACTGGGGTCCCGCGGGACTTCAGTTTGAGTGACAGGACTTCACGCCAGGACCGCCATTCTCTGAGGTACCTGAGGCTCTGCACAATCCCAACAAATAATAATTTAAAAAAAGGTTAGTTTTATGTTAACTCACTCTTCATTAACTTATTTATTCATTCACTTTGGGACTGCTAAAAATATAAATTTTGACATTCTCCAGCTCGACTTGTTATCAGGCATAAACTATTTTTGACTAGATGCCAAACACGCTGAATAACCATGAAGTGAATAGTGTTCAGGGTTCAGGGCCCATAAACAGTCTTCATTGAATGAATTGTACATTATTTGGCATTTTTTTGGTCTTTTTTTCCTGAAAAAGTCCCCCAAAATGAGTAGGGCAAGTACATTTGCTGTCACTGACCACTTGACATTTCAGTCCATTAAATTTAATAAGCTGCCCATAGTCAGTCCCACACAGGGACAGGGTGAACATGAATTACGACAGGAGAATGCAAAATGGAAATTCAGTGACCTGAATCTTCTACTGAATCTTCTTGCCACAGTGATTTGGGTGCTTCTTCTATGTTGTAGGTCTGTAACTGTTTTGTTTTGTAGTTTTCTGTTTTAAATCAAATTATCTTGGTGGCAATAGATTAAAACATAAAAGCCCCTTTGTGGTGAGAAAATGAAGGCATTACTTTTGTTATTGAAGAATGTTGGTATGTATTAAACTTAAAATATTAATCTATGGTAAAGGACTAAGGGTGCTTTTGGTGATGTATAGGGTTTGGTGAGAGACATCAGAGGAGGTGAGAGACATCAGAGAAAAATAGAAGAACCTAATCTCCTATATCACACTCAGTGTTGTTAGCCAATGTTACCTCAAAAAAAATAGTAAATAAAATGTTAAAATTTATGTGAAAATTTGCCACCCACAAAGGACCCCATCATGTTAGCATTACTCTAAAAACTAGACACAAATATTAAGAAGCTTTATCCATTTAAAATTTATTAATTCTTATAGAATTGTGATCAAAGAGTGATTTAACATGTGTAGCTGCAAAGGTCAGCTTGCATATCACTCTAAAAAATATGACTTCATTTAAATTATATAATTGTTCTTCATCAATGTTAATTTTATTCATTGTGACTTCAGATTTCCACATATACATATATATAAAAAAGAGTGAAGTGATGTCTGTTAATGTTATTAGCAATATGGGAATTGCTAATGGCAATTTTATAACTGTATCAGTTGTTTGAAATAGAAATAACTTAATTCTAATGATTATACTTTGTTTTCTAATGAATCCATATTTTATATAAATAAGTACTTTGCAAGGACTCTGCTATGCTTCATCAGATGAGTTTTTGAAATGCTGAATCTTTAGAAAATAAATTTAATCTACAATGATATTATTGAAAAATAACTTTTAGCTCCACATTTTTCAGTTAAAAATCTTTAATAAAAGTATCCATTCAACAAATGCACTTCAACTAAAGGATTACCAAATCAAATTATTGGGGGGGGGGAAACTTACAAGTAGGACATTGCTACTTGTTCCTGCAAAAACAAGGAAAGAACTAAAGAAATTAAATAATAAGAATTCAAATAAGGTATAGGGTGAATTTTAAATTACTGTAACTGTGTTTTGGAATACTTATCTTACAAGAATATTGGATTGGACTATTTATAACTGTATAATTTGATTCAAAATAAATTGAAATTTGAGAGCCCTATGATGTTTTAGCATCTAAATGTGGGAGAATTTTTTTCCACATAATACTCATGACACTATCTGACAAGATATTTCAAAAATATAATATATATATGTCCATATGTATATATATAATATATATATCCACTCTCAAGCCTCTCCTGATGTAGATGATAAATTATATAATCATCCCATTACATGGTGCTAGGTAATTGCTTTGAAGCTTCTGCTAATGGGATGTCAGGTGATATCTTTGCAGCCACTGACTTAGACACTAGGAATAGAAAGCAAATTAAAAAAAAAATCATTGTCTTCCAGTAGCTCACATTTCAATGGAAATATATATGTATATATATATATATATATATATATATGTGTGTGTGTGTGTGTGTGTGTATCTCCATTCTAATATAATTGGTTCCCTATTGAAGGTATAGGCAAACTGGTAAGAAGGAATAGGATATAATAACTAGAATAGAAATTTTATAGTTTGGTAATTCAGTTATAGAGTAGAATGTCCAGCTTCTATAAACTTGATCATATAGCAAATTATTTGAAAATTAAATTTTTCTGTAGTATCAAAGAAAAAGAGGTAAACAACCATAAGTGAGTCACACTAACGCTGAAAAGAAAGGTAAGAGAGATTTTAAATGCTAGCATGAGTTGGTAGAATATCCTATAGGCTATATATACTATATACTATATATATACTATATACTATAGTCTATATACTATAGACTATCCTATAGAATATTAACATAGAGCTTGGTCACTGTCTTTAGACCATTTTTGCTTGCTCTTTAGTGCTTTTAGGAATTAGGTTCCAACCCTTCCACAGAGGCAGGGAGATAGGGACTGTAGCACTACCTTTCTTAATTATTACATTTCAAAATGATGATGGTTCCAAAATCCTCTAGAAATACATTACTGGATTGTAAGACTGGGATAAAATTTACATCTCAAAGGTTAAAAGAAAAAAATGTCATCACAAATTTTAATTCTTTAGTTAATGTAAGTGTTCTAGAAACAGGGGGGTCAGAGTCTCACATCAGGAAGAAACCTGTCTAAATTGTGATCAAACTTAGGAAATGTCAAGGCTATCTTGCTCAGTGGATCTGTGAGCAACACTCTATCTCCAAATCCAGCTTAACTTATTCGACTTGTTTCCTCACTGCTTTTCCTAGTTGGGACAGTTTATTCTTGACTTACAAGATAGAACTCTGATGTGCTTTCATTTGTCATTGAAAGCCTGATCACAGTACTTTATGATTTAGTTTGAATAAATCAATACCTTTTTTATTGCTTTAATCAGCTTGGGAGAGCTCTACTCTTCCCCTGGGACAGATGGCTTCCAGAGTTCCCTTATTAGGAAAGATTCCACGTTTTTCCTCATTAAAGTCAATGAAAATGTACTTTTCTGTAAATATGATGAGTGATAGGATATAACAGCTGCTTCACAAGAAAAAAACTATATACAATAGCTCCACATTAAATTTAGTTAGTCACTAAATCTTAACTATGTTTCTGTGGGGAAGCATGACTAAAACCAGTGCTTTAGCTTATCCCCATATATATGTATGTATGTATGTATATATATGTATATATGTGTGTGTGTGTGTATATATATATATATATATATATATAAAATCTTTAACATTTGAAAACACACCGCTAAGATATTTTGTTTAATAGCTTTATTGTCATCTTCAGGGTATCATAAAGGTAATCATTTAATACTTATTTTTCTTTTAGAAAATATTTTGTGCTAATTTAATTACTGAGTAAAATGTGCAAGAATAAAATGAGGCAACATGACATTCAAATCACACTCCTTCCTTTTCTTTGTGATTTTACTGAAATTGCTTAACTTTTATGAAATCTTTCTCTCTCTCTCTCTCTCTCTCTCTCTCTCTCTCTCTGTGTGTGTGTGTGTGTATGTGTGTGTGTGTGTGTGTGTGTGTGTGTGTGATACTGGAAAAACAATGGCAATTCCCTTTCAGGATTGATGTGCTAATCGGGGATAATGGGTGTCATATTCTTAAAACAGTGCCCAGTAATATGTTACTATTGATATTAAAGCTTCGTGAATAGTGTAATTATCAGAGAGAATGCTGTTATTTCATACCGTTAAGGCAGTTTTGACTATGCCCACAAGGTATTCTGGGCGCCAGTGTACTCAATGAATTTTATTTTCTTTCACTCTTTCAAAAAAGATCCTGAAGCTGCTAATACCAAATTATTACTCTACCTTATTTGTTTATGAGTGATGGGATCAGCTCTCTGCCTGGTAGATGCCAAATTCTGAAAAAATGGATTTTTTTCAAAAGCAATTGAAATGGTGATATCTGTTTCTCACTACAGAATTAAGTAGTGCTGATCCTTGGCTAAAGAGTCATAATCATTGTCAAAGTCTGAATAGTTGAATATAATGAAACTAGAGAAGACATTGGAATGGTGCCTGAAGATTTATTCATTCATTTATCCATGAATGCTTGAATTTATTTAAAATTGTATTGAATACCTACTATAGAACCAGCATTACCACAGGTGTCAGGAAAAGACAAAAATAATAACTGGTTCTTATTAGCTTCTGCTACCAGGTGCCAGGACTTGGTTTTATGCACTTTTTAAAAGTCTGTTTATTCTTTAACATTTCTCATAAGGTAAATATTACTGCTATCCCTATTTTGTAGATAAGAAAATTGAGACATATAAAAGTCAAGTAAATCACCCATGATAACATAATCTAGCAAAACCAGACAATGCAGTGAATCTCCAAAGCCCATGGTTTGAAGTAGCACTTTCTCCTCAAATAAACAAATTAGACATGATGCCTAGCCTTTACCCATGACAAAGAAAAAAATCAATTACACTAAATATATGATTTTAAAATAATACAGTAGAGTATGTCTAGGTATAGGAATGTTTTATAGAGATTCTAACTATGAAGGAGTCATAGTTATTATGACTTACTTATTTTAGAAATTGCACACAGTTGCTTAAAGAAGCAAGTGATATATTTCGTCTGTGGAACTTTATGGTGCCTACACACACAAAGACTAAATAAAGTTTACTTATTACCATAATTATCCCAAATACTAATTTTAATTTCATACGCAGAATCTAATCCTTTTCCATAGCCTAAAGTGATGTTCTATAATTTATGCTCTTAATATTCATAGAGTGGAATATAAGTTAAGCTCTTCTTTATCAGATTTTAGGCTAGAAAAAAAAAAGAAAATTTAAAAAAAATATGTAGTTGTCACGAAATATCATTATAGTCCAAAACCTTTCCTGCACATGTACATGGCAGAGGTGGAGGGGCTGGGAATATATGTACACTGTAGTTTGAACAAATTTATATTCCAGTTGCATAGATCAGGTTGTTAGGGGACTGTGGCCCCCAGTACTGGTGTTGATGTATTAAAATAGCTATTGTTAGCGTTGATGGGTGGAGATTTAGAGAAGGGAAGTTCAGCCTTCTCTAAAGAAAAGGGGATTAAAGGATCAGGGAGGGGACAGAGAATAAAAGACATGGAGGAAAAGGGCACAGAACAGGACAGAACAGTAGAGAACATAACAGAACTGAGAAGGCCTCAGAGCTGTTGCTGGAGGCCTCAGAGCTGTTGCTGCCATGTGGGGGGCAGCAGGGCAGGAAAGGAGCCATCTGTGGGCTTCCATTCCCACCAGGGCCGGTGAGGAACCCAGGGAAGCATGTTGCAGAAACTTGTGAGCTGTGCGAACTGTCTTGAAAACGTGGTACTTGAAAATTTGGTTTAATTTTGAAACTGCGAAGCTTGGAAGCCTCTGTAGAACTGAAGAGAGTTTGCTGTGTTGCCATTTTCAACGTGCGACCTCTGAAGTGCTTGCTGTGTTGCTGTATTGAGTGAGTTTTGCTGATGCCAGGCCACTTCAGAGTTAGAGCTGAAGGAATGCCGGAGCTGTGCCTTTTGGAGAAGAATTGAGGATGCCACTCTGGTCTTCCTCATTGGATTTGAATCTCCTCCTTTCAGAGAAGGATTGTGGATGCCCTCTTGGCATCTTCTGGCTTGGAGGGAGTGGAGCTTTCTTTGAAAAAGGAGCTGTGGCGCCATCTTAACTCCTTTATCTGGCTTAAGGTGAGGTAGCTGCCATTTTGTGGATGCACATGGCTGAGCATGTGCTAGAGACTGGACTATGTGGTAAGATTACCAAAGGGATTCCCTTGTACCCCTCAGTGACTTATTTGCTTTGCCCTTTTAATAAGTAAATTTGTTTTTGTCTCCCTCTTAAGGTGGTCTTGCTGATAGGGTGTGCTAACCCCCTTGTCTCCTGTTTAAGATTGCAGATTTCAAGGACAGATATGCTAAAATGTGAGAATGACCTTAGTTGAAATTTCCCTTCAGGGAGATGCAGGAGGGAGAAAGGTGACACAGGTTTCCTGGAAGGTGGGAAATCAGGATATATATAAAGGGTGTGAAAACAAAGAGAAGGAATGGGATGCAATATGGAGGTCAGATAGAGAGATTCATGGAGGAGTGACTTTTGGTTTCGGCCATTTTGTAAGATAGAGATGTGAATCATGTGAGCTTGGCCATGTGGTCACCGGGGGCCTGCAGCCCTTGGCTGACTGGCCTAGCAGCATGTGTGCTAATGACAGTTAAGAAGTTTGCAAATTTGAACTCCGTATTGGAGGTTTTTATGCTGAGTTTAACTTGTGTCTGGAAGAGGCCAAGTGAACTTTGCTGGGTCCAGTACCATGAAGTTTCTACCTGGATGACAAGAAGAGGACGCCATGGAGGAGCTGGAGCACACCAAAGGAGCACGCCTAAAGATGTCTTCAAACATGCAGATTGAACTCTGACTGGCTGACATTGGTGAGGTGATCAGGACTGAGAGACTGAGGATTTTTAGGCAATCTGGGGAAAGGACTTTGGACAATGCTGAGAAAGGTTTTGGACAAGTTAAAGTAATCTGAGTCTTACATGTTTCTTTTGTAGTAATTAGTAAATCACTTTGTTAGAAATAAATTAGTCTGCACTGATAGTCTTGCATTGGTTTGTTATTTTGGTTGAGAAGGCTGGGGATGGTGGAAAGAACCCACAAGAGTTTAAACTGTGTTTTTAAGTTTTTCTTTTTAGTTCTGAAAGAGGGAAAGAAAGCAGAGAGAAGCTGGTAGCTGATGTTTGCATATCAATAGTAGGCAGGTACAGTGTAAATGCTAATGAACAGTGTGTAGCCTGCTGTAGAGAGAAGCAGGCAGATAGGTATATCTAGTTCCAGTTAAAGGCTTTGTTAATGTAACTGCCTGCAGCCTGCTTAGCAGAGAGAGAAGCAGGCAGAGTTGCTCTAGATTATGGTAAAGGTTAAAGGTAAATGAACTGTAGCCTGCTTCCTAAGGAGAGAAGCAGGCATAGGTGTGTCTACTTAAGTTAAAGGCAATTGTTAGTGTGAATGGATTGTAGCCTGCTTGGTAGAGAGAGCAGGCCTGTATGTGTATCTAGTTAAAGTTAAAGATAATTGCAAAGGAACTGTTTGTAGCCTGCTTTGTAGAGAGAAGCAGGACTGTATGTGTTTAAGTTAAAGTCAAAAAGTCCTTCCATGGTCGCCCTGTTTCATTGCTACTGCTTGCGCAGGCTGGGAAGAATCCAGTGTGTGACTGGTTTATAAAGGGCTATTGCTCCCCTCTGTAAGCTTGGGTGAGCACCTCGTTTGCCTGTTTTGCCACCTGATTTCAAGGTCACCCAGGTTATCCCCATAGCACATTCATGTTGAAATCCCAAGTCACTGGCTTCATTGCTTCAGAGTTGCTAGAACAGCCCAAGAAGAACTAGACAAATGAATGAATTTCCAAATTTAGTTTCAGTGATTACTCAGAGTAGTGACTCTCATTCTTAGGAATGCTGTGGGTTACTGCAGTATATTGCCAAGTAGGTGTCAAATTTCCTCCTTACACAAGACTAAGATAGTTTGTGAGCTCATACAATTTCATTCACAGTTCATTTATTTTGTTTTGTGTGAATAAAGGGTAGGAGAATTTTAAATTTATGATTAAAAGGAAGGTAGCAATTATTCAAAATCACTATTCAAAAAGTCAAGTGGGCAGAGCTGACTCTGGCTGAGGGAATACAAGTCTATTTGACAATCCTGAGCAATTGGCTTTTTTCAGAGGATGAACAATTGATGAAATTTTCTGTATAGATCAGTAGCCTTGCTTGCTCTTTAGTAAATGAACACCTTAGGGAGAATTTATCAATAGTCAGTACAAAGCAAACAGAAGCAGTCAACTAAATGGGTAAGGGAGTGTAAGGAAATTAAATAGTTACAAGGAAGGGAGGACTGCTAGCAAACACCCCAGGGCAGCTGGAAAGATGCTATAATGAGATTTGGCTTAGGGTTGTATCATTAAAAAAATTTCTTGTGCCTCCTTTGGCAAAAGTTCCTGTATTTCCTAAAACCTACAAAAATCCAAGCTGGGCCTCTCAAGGAACTGTTGCCATATGGATAGTAATTTTATGTAAGCAGTAGTCAGGAATACTATAAAAACAAATAAGTAAATGAAGTCATGTATTATCTTTAATTGATAATATAATCTCATAAATAAGATATACAAGAATTTCAGAATGTTTCCAGAAAGATTTGCACTTTACTGATTTGCACGTATCTTCCTTTCTACTCTCTACATCTTGAGTTCAATGTGCAGCTGTCCACATCTGCTGCTGTTCACATGTGCTGCTGGATTTTTGCTCACAGTCAAGTCAGGGAGGAGTCCAGGTACCATAGCTGAGTACATGGCCCAGGATTTTGAGTGTTGCATTAGCAGGATCACATTGCCAAAAAATGGTAGTTAGTAGTTATGGTAGAGAGTATATAATGCAGGATGCTGCCCAAGAGCAAGTTCCTGGCCTTTTTTTTTTTTTTTTGATAGAATAATCATGCAGCATCAATCACACTGGGCAGGAGAACAAAGAGAAAAGGATAGTGAAACTGAAAATATGCAATATAGGGCTTTTAGGAGTTTGAGTCCTCTGACCAGGTATCTCCTTGTGACTCGGTATTATAATCGAAACCATACTGCTGAACCATACCCATTGTTCCCATCTTATCAGCAAGGCATTCCACTGATCAGTCTCTGGATGCAAAATTATACATCAATCAACAGGCCTAGGGTGTTCCTGGTCATGCCTCGAGATATATAATCATTATCCAGGGTGATAAACATCCTACTCTTATTTAACTTGAAAGGAGTCTTGTAAGGTCTTACATTCTAACTTACATTTAAGATCATTTTACATTCTTTTAGGTCAGATAATTGAATGACAGGTCTGTTATGATCTTGTATTGAAATACTGAAATGCACATAACCAAGATGGTGGCTGAGCAGGCCGTTTAAGTCTAGCAGACCCATACTTGAGGTTCATAGTAATTGCTCCAAATGCAAGCAAGATGAAATTTATATTTGGAACAACCAACCAGAAACTCAGTTGCAAACTTAAATGTTAAACATTGTGCAAAACATTGACATAGTTCCCATGAAAGTGCATTGTCTTATGTTAAAGAAGTAAATTCTCTTTTTCTAAAAATTTTTGATCAGTATGTATATTACTCAAATTATCAATAGTTTGAGTCCTCTGACTCAGTGAAGCATTAAAAGAGATCTATAAAGATTTTTAACTAGTAATCGCTTGCCAGAAATGGGTATAATGTTAACAGAAGTATTTTGCTGTTGGTGATAATTGGTGTTCCATTACTGTGAAAATAATGAATATCCTTGTTTCTAAAAGGACTTTGCAAATCTATTGAATATTTGAACTTAATTCTTTCTGAAATGGTGTACTTACTGATTAATTTAATTTTGAATTGAGGCCATTTATCATTTTATAAATTGACTTTGCCTTTCCTCTCACACAATGAAATTGTTAATCTAATGGTATTGCAATGTAGTGGTGTCTCTTGAAAGAACAGTCTTGGCAGTGTTGTTCTGATAAGCCACTAGAGCCTAGGAAATTTGATTAATTTATAGCATTTGTATAAGTGACCTGTAAAATCATGGGGGCAGGGGGAACTAATTTGCTAGTGTGATTGAATTTTCATTATTCTATCCAAAAGATCATTTGAATATTCTCAAAAATATTATAAAATGGAAAAATCTTTATAGACTCTTGTCCTGACTTAGTGTTCCTTATGAGTTTTTCTCTGATTATAATAAATGTTAATATTGACAGTGTTACTGACCATTTTTGAATAATTGCTACATGCAACATGCCATATTCAATAATAGATATGGTATAGTTATTATAAGTGCATTGACTTTGTATTCACACAAATCACAAATCCTGTTTTTCTTTTCTTTAAGCTTTTACGTGAATATTGATATTTATTCACATATTTTTTAATGCTTTTCAAATATATGATTTTTTTTATTTTTTATTTATATATAAAATTCACATCATTGTAACCCCAGGGATTTACCTCCCCCCACCCTCCCCTCCATTCCCCCCCTTTCCCTCCTGCTCAAAGTTGTGCAGTTCAGTTTGGTGCTTAGCTTGTTTTGACTTTTCCTCAAGGCTTTTATTTATCTTATACTACATCCCATATATTAGTGAAAACAGTAGGTTTCTGTCTTTTTCTTTTTGACTTGTTTCTGCTAATATGATTTCTAAGTACATCCATGTTGTTGTAAAATTGTTGAATTTGTCATTTTTAATGGATGAGTAATATTCCATCGTGTACATGTACCACATTTTTTTCATCCAGTCATCTGTTTGAGGGCATTTAGGTTGCTTCCATGTCCTTGCAATTATAAATTGTGCTGCAGTAAACATCCGAGCACAGGTGTCCCTTTGTACCCACACTGAGGTTTCTTTTGTGTAGATTCCCAAGAGAGCAATTGCTGGATCAAATGGTAGTACATTTTCATTAATTTGAGGGTCCTCCACACAGCTTTCCATAGTGGTTGGAGCAGTTT
>PVHY01005614.1:0-81447 GCA_004024945.1 Uropsilus gracilis | reverse complement strand
GGGAGTTATATTTACTTGATAAATCAGAGTCTTTTTGTGTATATCATCTAGAATGATATTTGAGCCTGTTCCAATCGGATCCTCTCTGGTTTCATACCTATTCTAACTCAGTTTCCTAGATCCAAATCCGCTTTCTGGGTCTCAGTCCCTCAGCTTCTCCAATCTCCCCTGATGTAATTGAGAAAGACTGACAAAGACCACCGTGGGCTTTTATGAACAGGGTGAGAGGAAAAATGTCCTGCTTGGTCATCAGCTTTGCCTGAATGTTGTATGAACTGTGGAAATGGTGACAAGAGCAGCCAGTACAAAACCATAGCAGCTGAAAATAAAGTGGCCCTACCCACAAAATTACTGAGTAAATCCCGGCCTTGGTACATGGTAGGCTCCCTGGTTAAGTCACACCCTTTTCTGAGGCAGTTCAGAAAAGCTAGGGAAAGAGTGTTTTCTGGGAATCTGGAATGTGGGAAAAACTCCCCAGGGATCAAAGTCACGTGTTGCAGGAAACAAAGTTCAGGTCATGGAAAAAATGACCGGCTAGTTTTCATGTACTGCCACCCCTTGGAAGATAAAAGAACTGCAGAACTGACAATGAGTTTCATTGCCCACGTATTTCTTCTATGTGGGAGGCATAAGGCAATGTCCTCAATGTTGATGAGCTTACGCTTAGTATGAAAGGGATGGTAACAGGATTGTTGTAAATGCAATAGCATCCCGGGAATACTGTCCACCTCCAACTCATTATGCAGGCATCTCAACTCCAAGTCCAGAAAACTCAGACTCCTCCATTTCTCTCCATTACTACTTTCTTCTCTCTGGATCCATGTCACCTCTATTAGCCCCCTCTCTAAATATTCTCTTTCACTCAATCTGGAGTGTTCTGCATAAAATCACTATGATTGCTTAGACGTTAAGCCAAGATCTCTACTGTTAGTGAGTACCCCAAGACCCCCCAAACTGGCCTGCTCTAAATAGATTCTGCCATTTACTGCACTAAGACAAATATACTTAGTGCATAAAACCTTCAATAGAAAATAACTTCAATACAGTTAATGTATTAGAGTGGAGAAAAGAAAAAGAATGCAGTTAAAATAGTTTCCAAATGAAGCTTCCCATCCCCTTGTGGGTAAATATCCAATCAAACAGGATTGGCACAAAACAAGGGACCCAAAAGCTTATCATATGCCTAGGCAGCTTCTGCTGGGGACCCATAGGAGAAAGGCAGAAGCTGGCAGGCAAGTCTAGAAGGAAAAGAGCAAAGTCGAAATACAAGGCTGCCATTGTCAGCCTCGCTGTAGGTTTTATCTACATGTGTCTTTCCATTACCTCCTTCTATGTCCTCCATGTCCATGGAACAGGTTAGAGGCCAAGAAGCAAGTATGACTCCTTCTCATGTCTTTCTGCTCCACATACCTCCTCCAGTCTTCTTTCTCCCTTTCTCTCCACTTCTTCCCCCTTTCTAGTCCTTTTCCCAGCCATTTGTAGCTTCACTTTACTGTCCCTTCCATAGGGTGAGGCAGGGAACCTGAATCTCCCCTTTCCCTGGGGATTGCACTGTTAGCCTGTCAAAACCCAGACCCTCATGTGACCCTGCAGTCACCTCCTCTGGTGCCCTCTTCTCAACAGATCTTTTTATCCTCCAAATAAGACAAGATCTTTTGTGCCTTCAAGATTTTGCTTCTGTTCTTCCCATCAAATAGTCTTATCAACCCCCTCTCCCTATTGAATTCCAACCACCTTTCTGATAACAACTCAAAAGCCACTTCTTCAGGGAAGCCTGACCTACAGATAAAAACAGGTCTTTCTGCCATATACTCTAACATTTCTCATGCCTTTCCTTCAAGGTACACATCACAGTTTAATTACATATGTAATTAAATGTGCATTCCTTGACTCGTGTCTCCTCCCTCAAGCCTTGTAAGTGATGTGAATCAACTATAGCTGGCATGGATCATGGCATGTAGTAAATGCAGAATAACTATTTGGGGGATGAATTTGAATGATTCTGTGGCTGTCTTATATGAAGGAAGAGAACAATTTATTTCACTCCTATAGACATATGCTGTGCTCTGCATTGCAGGAATAGAATGGGCTAGGCTTCCCTGTGCCGATTGGTGGGATAACATAAGCACAGTGACTTCTCCCTGTGAGCCTTCCCGGAAGGCGCAACATTTCTCCACCCTGAATAGATAGCCCAAGTCTGGATTGCTTGTAGAGAAAGTGGAGGATAATGACCCAGGAAGGTGAATGGCACAGAGAACCAAGAAAGGGTATACAGAGAAATACCATATTTCTATTTCCTTTCAAAGAAAGGCCATATTTCTATTTGGAAATACCAACCAGTTACCTCTAAAGTCACAAAGCCCACCACATACTCCCTCCATGCTTCATGTTGGTGTGTGTACGCTGGGGGGAGAGTCATAGTCACCTAATGGAGTTTTATACGCTGCAACTCAGGTTGCATTCATTCAACCTCTAAACTCCTATTCTCTTGGTGGTTATACCTAGGGCAGGTTTTACCTGTCCTTGACCTCCAGAGGGCACCATGAAGCAGCCAGGCTCTCCCTTAAAAACTAACAGCATCTCTAAAGGGTGGCATAGCATTTCTGTTCCATTCCCATTAATCTGTATATCTTATTGTACCCTACTACTCTGTCTTAATAAAGCTTTATAGTCAATATCAAAAGCAAGTAAATTATGTACTATAAGTTTTCCAAGTTATATCTTCTTTTTCAATTTTTGGTTATTTCTAAGACTTTACAATTTCTTATAAATTTTAGTATCAGTCTGTCCATTAGGATTTTATTAGGATACTATTAAATATAAGGAGAACTGAATCTTAACAACATTGAATTTTCTTTCATTTATTTTGGCAATGTTTTGTTGTACAAATCAACCCATATTTTGTCAAATGCCTCCATTGGTGAACCGATCTTGGGGAAGGGCGACCATAAAGCACTAATTTGTACCATTTGCTAATTTCTGTGATTTGAATGTTCATACCATGCTCAACTTCAAACCATCAATGTAATCTCACAAGATGTGAAGTTAAGAAGTTATGAAAGAATCCGCTGTTCTACAATGTCCTACACATATTGGCTAGATCTCTAAATGTTTCATGAGATTTTTGGTACTGTTTGAAATTGCTAACATTGTAAATGCAGCATTGTAAATGTTATTTTGTAGTAGAATTTTATTGTTTTCATTTAAAGAATACTAATGTCTGCTTTGTTGGATAGGTAGGTTGTTTGAAAATCAGATTAAATCGGCCAGTTGAGTTAGAGGTGGGAACTGAAGTCCCTTCAGAAGACCTGGGCCTCTGGGGATTGTCCCCAGCACCCCCTCCCCCCTACCTTCCAGTGGCCTAGGCTGCTGGCAGGGGTGGGGAGTAGTGTGAGTCCTGTGCCACCAGGGTCTCAGGGTATCAGAGTCTAGGAGTCTCCCTAGACTCCTAGGCTGGGGGAGTCTAGAAGAACTAGACTGGGGGAGCTGGCTTCTGCCTCCAAGTGGGACAGGGTGGGAGCTAGGCACCTCTGCTAGGGTGTGGGCTGTGGGGGTGGGGGAGCCCCCCTCTGGTTTAGTTCCACTTCAATCAGACCTGCACTGGGAATGATAAAACCAGCACTCCAGCTGCAAACATAATGGGAGAGAAGATACTGCCTCTGGCCCTGGATACACCCATCACCTGGCTAGCACCCAAACAAAACATGGTTGTAACCACAAGAGACAAAGCTTAGAGACTAGTTATTGTGGTGACCTGTCACAGGACTCCACCTACAGTATTTCCAGGGCTTGGGAACCAAATCCCTGGTCCAGAGATGTGCAATTGTGGAAATTATCACATTGGGGTCAGATTGGGTTGGTGTAGGGCAAGTGAATTAGTCAGGCTTTTTCCTTTTTACTTGTTAGCAACACCTGGGATAGTGGGTCTTCCCCATGATTGTGTGGTCCAGTGTGTGCGCACATGTGTAAATGTGCACACCTGGGTCTAGGAGAAAGGGGATAAGGGGGAACAGAGCATGAGAGACAAGCATAAGCGTCAGAGTGAGCATGAGTATGAAAGTACACTAGAGAATGCCAGAGGGCCCAGAGAAAGAGTACAAAGCTTCCTGGGGTCTGAGGGGTTGCCTTGGCTCCTAGGCCCCCAACCCCCACCCCCACCCCATTTTGGCCCAGTCCTGCCTAGTAACTGCTAAAACCAGCAAAGAAAGTATGCAGATTGGTGAACCTGATGCCTGGTTTTTGCCTCTATAATTGGCAAGGAGGATTGGTTACATTGCAGTTAATCTAAAATCTATAATCCCCTTTGTCCCTACCTCAGATAGTCTTCTGACCCCACCTCATTTCCTGAAAATTTCCATACCCAGGTATAGTCTACCACTATCCTCTCACACACCACTCCCCTGCAGCCCCACCGTGCTTGTCCTTGTGAGACCTTTCATCTTAAAGTTTGCTACTCTAAGTTACTATCAGTGTCACTTATATATGGAATATAGAGAAAACAAATGAAGGGTGGGATAAAGTCAAACTAAGAACCAACCTTGGAAAACTGATTAGAACCCAGATATCCTAGATCTGACTAAAACATTTGATGTCCTAGAATTGATGATTGTGAAGGGGGAGAGTGGACAGACTGAGAGCAAGGTGGGGAGGGAGCATAATAGACATTGGTGGTAAATAAAAAAATGGAAAAAACAGGGTACTTAATTAAAATTACAAAAGGTGGCAGCTAGCCCTTTAAACCCAGTTACTCATTAAGTTTGTCCCAGCCCACATGAGCAGTAGCAAGAGCAGTAGCAAGACCACACTATCTTATTTTTTTAATTATATTTATTTTTATTATTTAAATCACAACCTCGATAAATGGTTCTTGGGAAACCTCCCCCTCCTTCCTCCCTCTGGTGCCCCCTCCATTCTCTCAAATCCCATTTTTTGTTGTTTGCTAGTCTGTGCAAAGTCCCTTCATCTCTTTATATCCTGTGGCAGTGTTCTTTCATTCAGTGAGGGACTGTGTTGTTGGAACCAGGCAAACCTCGCTGGTAGGTTTTCAGTCATGAGATTGCATTGGGCAGCCAGTCTGTATCTATTTGTGTTTTGCTCATGCTCTCTTGCTGGAGGCTGACATCTCCAATCCCATCTCTGTTGTTCTGCTGCTGGTTCTAGTGTCAGATTTAGGGGGTTTCACCCCATCAGTGTCAGTGAAGAAGTTGCTCTGTGGATACAGGGATCCGTGAGTGACCATTGTGTATCATTTCCTCTGTCTCACTTGGCAGCCCTGCTGTGGGGTCAATGCCCCCAGTTCTTGGCCCTCCTCTCCTCTCCTGTAGTGTGGGGTGAGGTACCTTGGTCTCTTAAAAGGCATCTCTGAAATGAAGTCTTGGGTCTTCTAGACCCAGGGATCCTAGTTGTTTCTCCTGTCTCACATGCACTGGTTCTCTTGATTACCCATCTGCTTTGTCCCGCTCAGGCTTGTGGGCTGGAGTTTTACCTGGTCCCTTGCCCATTCTATGATGGAGCTTGTATTATGTATGTTCTTCATCCTCCTGAAGATTAGCTGGGGTGAGAGTGAAATGGAAAGGGCATTCCCCCCACCCACACACCGGTACCTCCCTATGTGTGGGCAGGGCCCAGATGGCTGGGTATGTGCCCTCCCAAGACCCCCTGGGGTGGGTTCTGGGGTAAACATGCCTGGACTGATCTGGGCTGTAGATGGCTGCCCCGTGCAACAACCATCTACTGGTGGATGGTGCTAAAACCTCACCTGTTCCCCCTCCCAGGCTCTCCAGGCTTTGGGGGGCATACCCAGGGGTCGTCACCACCTTTGATACCCACTAGCAAGGGAGCTCTGGGACCCCAGGTGGGCAAGCAGCATGCTTAGGCTGCTTACAGGTGGATGGGGCTCAAGTCCCCACCCTGCCTCAACACTGGCTCCTCCCTATGTGGGGGCAGGATCCCAATGGTTGGGTATGCACCCTCCCAAGTACTCCCTGCAGTGGGGTCTGGGGGAAACATGCCCCAGCTGATCTGGACTGCAGATGGCTACCGCATGGTACAACCATCTGCTGGTGAATGGGGCTAAAACCTCACCCATTCCCCCTCCCCATCTCTCCAGGCTTTGGGGGGCTTACCCAGGGGTCATCGCAGCCTTTCCTATCCACTGGGGGTTGCCACCAGCCTCCATGACTGACTGTAGGGCACGGGAGCCCAGAGACCCACACACACCTAACCTGCAGACTCACCTGCCTCGGCCTCACAGAGGCTCATCCCTCCCTAGCTATTCCCCCCCAGCACCCAGACCTAAGGTGGGAACCACCTCCACAGGTTGTGACCAGCCACAATGACTGGCCATGGAGTATGGGAGCCCAGAGGTCCCCATGCACCTAGCCTACACACTCACCCACCTTGGCCTCACTGAGGCTCATCCCTAGCGGTCCCCCACCCCCAGACCTAGGGCGGGAACCACCAGCATCCGTGGGTTGTTGCGATCAGTCACCATGGCTGGCTGTGTGGCACAGGAGACTGGATTTTTCATCTCTAGTGCAAGTCTACTAAGGTTGGAGTAAACCCAAGGGGGACTCCCCCCCAAGCCCACTCAGCCCCCATCCCCTGCTCACATGGAGGCAGAGGCCGGCTTCCCCAGCCTGAGATCCCTGGACCTGGAGTCTCCGAGACCCTGAGGTCCTGGTGGTATAGGACTCGCGCTTGCCCCCTACCCCCACCAGTGGCCTAAGCCATGGCAGGGGTGCGCTGGATGTCTTCTCCAAGAGCCTGCCCGGTGGGAAAGGACCTAGTTCCTGTCTCCAGCCCAACAGGGCTTACTGGGCCAGGTCCAGAAAGCAGAGCCTACTAATCCCCTCTCCCAGCTCCCTTGGATGCCCCATTCTCACCCCCAGACACTGAAAGGGTGGGAAGATCGGAGTCTCTAGCCCCAAGGTCCCTAGACCCCAAGATCCTGAGAGCCCAGTGAAGACCACACTATCTTAAAAAGGAGCAAGGAGGGCTCAGTGCGGGTTGTCCAACCCGTGCCCTCTGTAGCCATGCCTTTCACATATCAGCTTAGTCCGCCTTTTGAGGTTGGGTGGGGCAGAGCAGGGGCCAGCTTGGGGGTGACCCTGGTCAGCCAGTGTGCAGACACCACCACACATGCAAGTCCTGCAAAGAAGCAGGGTACAGAGGGGGCAGGCCCTAAAAACACATGTCACCTGGGCAGGACTCAAAAGGAGCATGGCAAGAACCACCGAGCACTGAACTGTGAGAGTGAGCATAAAAGACAGAACTACACCTATGACATCATTGGGGAGCAGTAACCAAAACCTGGTGCAGAGACTCTGTCAATAAGAGCATTGCACACCCCCTTTGCACAGAGGGAAGAAGGCTACAGAATGGCAGTGGCCCCATAGCAAAGCTCCAAAGGAGGAGACCTACTAACAGCTGATAACAGTCCCCATCAAGAAGTTGCTCTACCAAAATGAAAGGCTGGGAGTTAGGCTCCCAAAACCAAAGACCTGAAACATAATTTGAAGGAGCAACAAAATGAGACAGAAAACAATGGAGATGACAGCCACCAAGAAACAAGAAGCATTGTTATAAGTCAAAAGTGCTTGGTTTGGCGTACAAAGGCAAAAGTAGTACTGGAAAGCTAACCAGTACGCTGTATCATATCCCAAGAAACCACACTCTCACCCAGGATGAGGACATAGATCCAGAAAGAAAAAAGACCAAAGGGTTAAAAATGCACAAACAACAATAAGAAAGGAGGCAGAAAGACCAGAGGGGGTGTGGTGGGGGATCACCAATCATACAATTGGTGGGGATCAACAATCATACAATCATGCATTGTAAAAAATCAAAAAATAATTTTTTTAAAAAGGAGCAAGAACAGATTTAATCACTTCTAAAAAGACAAACAAGAGTCACTAGTGTACAATAGACCCCTTTGATTATCTTACCAACCAGTTCAGTCTTTAGTGCAAAAAATGTGCATGAGTCTTAAGCCACATGTGTACACTAAATGGCAGTTGTCCCACCTTCAAGCCAGATGAAGAAATGAAGATGGCGTCATTGGTCCTCCTTCAAAAGTGGGAGATTCAAATACAATGAAAAAAACAAGATGGTGTCATCGATCTTCCTCCAAAAGACAGTTCCAACATTCTTTCAGCTTCAGCTCTAAAGTGGCTAGAAACCAGCAAGACTCATTCAATACAACAGCAGCAACCACTTCAGATGTCTCATGATGAAAGCAGTAACACAGCAAGTTTTCTTCAGGTCTCCAGACAATTCCCAAAATTCACAGTTTCAAAGTTAGAGCAAGTTTTCAATGTTTCTATCAGCTTACAGAGTTCACAAATTTCTCTAGCATGCTTTCCCAGGTTCTCACCCCCCATGCTGGGGGTCCACAGCATCCCTATCAGGTTGACTGTGGGTTTTTTGGTGGTGGGTGCTGTGTAGTAACAACACCTGAAGGGAAGATCTTATACTTCTAAAGCAAACAGTGATTAAACCAATGCTACCTGTTCGGTAAGTGAGTTAGTCAGGCTTTTTCCTCCATTGACTTGTATAACTAGCACCTGGGGTACTGCATCTTCTCCATGATTGTGCAGTCTAGTGGATGTGTATGCATACCAGGGCCTTGGAGAAAAGAGATAAAGGGCAGTATCTTCCTAAGAGAACACAAACAGATGGAGAGCACCAGAAAATTCCAGAGAGAGTCCTGAGAAAGAGCATGAAGATTCCTCAGGAGCTGGGGGGAGAGGGGTTCACCTACCTCCCAGCCCCCTCCCCACCCCCACCCCATCCTACCCCTGGCCTTGGCCTGCCTGGTATGTCTGTAACTGCTATAACCATTAAAGAACCTCCACAGATTGGTGAGCCTGATGCTTGTACTACAACTGGCAACCAGGATGATTACATTACACTACCTTAATAAAATGAATATATATGAAAAAATAAAAGGCACCTTCAGGTAGAAGTTGAGATGACTTTAGAGTCATTTTACTTGTTTCCTTCATCTCAGAGATCAAACTCTATGTATCTATTGTTCCAATATCTGGATACTGTTGATCCTTTGTATATTTTGTCCAGTTCTCCAGTTGTTTATACCAAAAGTTCCTTTTCACTGCCAGAACATAAGCTACTGATTTGTTTTTCAGTTGGAGTCAATACATGTTTATTCCAAAATATTTTCATTAAATTGGGCATGCACCTGTAATCCCAGCTACCTGGGAAGCTGAGGCTAGGGATCACTTGAGTCCACAGGTTTGAGACTACCCAGAGCAACATAGTGAGACCTAGTCTCTAAAAAATAAAAAAATAAATTTAAAAAATAAAATATTTGCATTAAAAGAGCTGTTTTGTGCACTAAGAGCTATGATAGCAAAAGAAACCAAGTTATAGAAAAACAAAGCGTATCTTCTAGTTTGGGGTAGAGAACTGGGAAGGCACATAGGAGAAAATACCCAATTTGTGTTTTAAAGTCTCTCAGACATCACAAGTCAAAATCAATATTTTAGCCTTCTCTAAACCACCTCCTCCAAATCTTTCCCATCTCAACTAGTAGCTATTCTAACCTTAGATCCTTGATGACTTCTTTACTTGTTATCATTTTTAAACTAAAATTAAACCACTGTACCTTGCCGAACAGGCAGGCTTAGGAGGCTTGAATGGGTAAAGGGAGTGAAAAGGATGACCCTGGATACCCTGGATACTTGGGTCACTAAGCAGATGTTCCAGTTAAGGTGATGATCCATTATGTAAATTTGGATTATCAGTCAGGACCCACCCAAGAACCAATTCATGATACCTGAGCTATAATGAGCCTCTGAATCCTCTGTACAACAAACCTCTCTTGTCTTACCCACTGCTTCCCTTAGCAGTGTGTTTCAGTAAATACCCTTGTTCTATTCTCCACCCTGTCTCAGGTGAGTTCTTTCACTCCTGCATCTCGCACTGGATTCTGTCCCATAATGCCACCTGTCTTTCTCTTTTATCCCATACCAAATCTATTGACAAATCCTGGCAGACCTACCTGATACTCTCTGCCCACAAGGGGGTTGAAGAGGGGGCAGCTGAGTATGATCCCACCCTTCAACTACACTGCTGGGGCATATGAGCAGCTGTCACGACACTCTCAAGAAGGGGATTGGGGAGCATATCAGCAGCTGTCACTACACTCTCAAGAAGGGAGTTGGGGGGTGGATCTAGGGTCTCTGTTCCCAAGCCTGAAAAAAAGATTTGAGGACCCCCCCCCCAGTCAATACTGAAAAGAGAAAACAAAGATAAAGACAAAATTGAAAAGAGGACTTCACAGACACCAGGGAGGGTGGGCAAGGAGTCCACCCATATTGATTAGCAATGAGCAAGGCAAGAGAGCCCTGTGGAGACCTCTCTGGACATGAGAAGTACCCCCTGAAGTGCTGGGGCTAGGGGCAGTGCTGGGGTTTGAGAACAAAAGGATTAAACTGATTGGTTGAGAAAACAAGGAGAGTAACTTAACTAAAGTACATTTATAGTTGCTAAATGTGGGTACCAGTCAGCTGCAGCTGTGTCTGTACAGAGCTCACCTCTATAGTCAAGGTGAAGGTCTGGTGGAAGGTATGTGCTGGCAGCTCTGGCTTGAACTGCTCTAGTCTCAAGGTCAGTGACTGTTTTCTGAGTCTGCAACTCCTTTTTTTCTATTTTGAATAAGCTGTAAAGAGGTCGCTCAGGTATGCCCAGACTGGGGAAAATTAGTAAAGAACGATGGGCCCAGGAACTTTATGGAAGCAGGTGTCTAGACCTGGAATTGAAACTGGGTGCCAAAAAGAGTCAAACTAAACAACTTACAAAGGAAAAGCCGGCACAACAAGCCAGCCACTGCTAGGTTCTTCCTGATCCATGCATCCGGCAGTTGCGAGACTGACCACATTTTAGGCAAACAAAAAACAAAACGTAACGGGGTTTATTTACAAAGGAGAAAGAGAAAAGGACTAAGGGTCACTGATGACAGAGTGGCCCTCTTGTCTTACCCCAGTCTAGTCAGTCTCAAGACAGCTGGGTCCAAAGATCTCACCTACTTTTTCCTCAAAGCCCAAAGTGGGAGTTCCAAAATAAAGTACACGTTCCAAAGCAAGATTTTGTCTCTCCATCTCCGAAAGGCACAGCTTCTAGTCTTCTTCCTGCTGTTCTCTGCTGCTGTATTGTTCTCTGTCCACTCTGCTCTGCTCTTCTCCTTCAAAGGCCCCTTTGAAGTGTCCCAAGCTCCTTAAGACTGCACCAGCTGAAACCAGCAGCCATTACCTGGGTGCTCCAGGCCTCTGCCTCCTCCCTCAAGTTTCAGTGTATGGGAGGGGGTGATTCTCCGTCCAGATGCACATGGATGGAAGGCTTCCCGGTATCCTTGAGTAGGTCAGAGCTGTGTTGGTGAGGGAGGGTAGGAAAGGATAGGGGAAGGTGAGGGGACTCCCACCCTGAAACAAGGGGGCGATCTTCTGTCTGGGTCAGAGAGGGGGGAGCCATCTGGTTTACTCCCACTTCAGATAGTCCTCACCAGGATGAGAAAAACTGTATCCGGCTGCAGATAAGAAATCAGGTAACAAAACCAAAAAACTGGGTACTTAATTAAACTTACAAACAGGAGCAGCTGACCCTTTAAATGCAGTAGCTCCTTAGGACATTCCCAGCTGTGTGAGTGGTAGCAATGTTATAGTCTGAAAGTGTTAAATAGTCTGAAAATGTTAAAAAGTTATTGCTCAAAGCTTAAAAGCCAAGTATGCAAAAAAAAAAAAAAATTCTGAAACCATCAAAAGGAAACTAGCACACTCAGAACCATGTAACTGCCCCCAGACCAGGTGGTTATCTGGTCTCTGTCCCAAGGCTTTAACTATGTCAAAATATCTGTATGAAAAATTTCTCTAGGTCACCTGAGAGAAAATAAAAATAAAAACCCCTTCCCGCTGAAGTTCTGCCGCTACATCAGTTAAGTACTTGGTTGGACCCAGGTTGATCTGAAAATAAGAAGGCATTTTGTTCTTATATCTCCTCTGGTCTTGTGTTCTGCTGGTGGGATTCTGAATCATAACAGCAAGACCACACTAACCTTAAAAAGCAAAGCAGATTTACTCATTAAAAAGACAAACTAGACAAGAACCACTGAGTGTCCAATGAACCCTCTGATTATCTTACCAACCAGTTCATTCTCTAGTTCAAAAACTGCACATGGGTCCTAAGCTATAGGTATCCACAAGATGGCGACTGTCCCACCTTCAAGCCAGATGAAGGTGCCAAGATGGCATCGTTGATCCTCTTTCAAAGGCACAGCTATTCACTTCAAACCAAATAAAACTAAGATGACATTGTTGATCCTCCTTCAAAACCAGGAGATTCAAATCCAATGAAGAAAATAAGATGGCATCGTCAATCCTTCTCCAAAAGGCACAGCTACAACACTCTTTCAGCTTCAACTCTAAAGTGGTCCAAAACCAGCAAGAATCACTTGATACAACAGCAGCAACCCTTTCAGATGTCTCACCATGGAAAGAGCAACACAGCAAGTTCTCTTCAGGTCTCCAGACAATTCTAAGTTTCACAATTTCAAAGTTAAAACAAGTTTTCTTGCTTATTTGTTTATTTATTTGTTATTTAATCATACAAATACCCTCCCCCTAAACTCCCTCTGGTTGTTCCATCTCCTCTTGTTACTGTTTGATGGTCGATGTTTAGCCCTTTAGTCTTTTCTTTCTCTGGAGTAATGTCTTTTTCCTAGGTGAAGACCTGTGTTTCTGGGGCACAGTGAACCAAACTGCTCAGATTTCCAGTATTAATTTTCATTTGGCAGCCAGTTTTAGCTCATTTGGTGTCCATCAATGACTGTTCCATCTTCCTGAATATCTGCTCCTTTCTGTTCTCAGTCCCTTTGTTTGTTTTTTGTTGCTGTTGTTGTTTGTTTGTTCATTTTTTCCACCTTGGAGTTCTGGCCTCAGGCTTAGAGAGCCTGGTTCCTCTCCTTCATCGGTTGGGGGAGTTCCTTTGAGGAGACAGATGTCCACTGATGGTTGGTCTGTTTGGTCTCCATGATCACAGTTTGCCGCCTACCTGTCAGGTGGCTGCCATATTTCTGTGGCCTTCTTCCCACTATCCAGAGGGTGTCTGCCTTACTTTTGTTTTTTGTTTTTTTTCTTAGTAAGGTTTTTTTTTAGGGTTTTTTAAAATTTAATAATTTTTAAAAAATTTTTTGTGGGAAGAAAGCGGATTACATAGATAGGTGTACATATTGCAATACCATAATTATGAAATGATAACCATGCAAAATAATATATTATTTACTGACATGTGATTTAAGAGTTTCACATACCACTAGAATGGCAAACATCAAATCCAGTGTACTAATTATTATTTCTGGCAATGTATAATGGGGAATAGGATAGAAGAGATATCCACAGAGAATGTCAACTATTTCTGTGATGGTTGTTCTTCTTTCTTTTTTTTTAATTTAATTTAAATTTTTTGAATTTGCATATATATGTGTATTTATATTTATATTGCATTATTGTATACCCCGGGGCGTTCCCACTTCACTAACACCTATTAACTATCCTAATCTTTTGTACTTTTCGTCTCCCCCGCGTCTTCTGCCCCCTCCTCCTCTCTTGCTCCATGGTTCAGTCCCATTGGTTGTTTTCATTCTTTCTTACTCGTTTGTTTGTTTTTCCCTATATCCATCATATAAGTGAGACCATCCTGTACTTCTCTTTTTCTTTTTGGCTTATTTCTGCTAAGATGAATCTTTCTAGTTCCATCCATGTGGCTGCTAATGACATGTGTTTGTCCTCCTTGATTGATGCATAGTATTCCATAGCGTATATGTACCACATTTTTTTTAGCCAATCATCTGTTTTGGGGCATTTGGTTTGTTTCCAAAACAGAGCTGAAATAAATATGCACGTACAGGTGTCCTTTTGAATTAGTGTTGTCATGTCCTCTGGGTAGATCCCTCTGGGTGGGATTGCTGGATCAAATGGTAAGTCCACTTTCAATTGTTTGAGGGTCCTCCACACAGTCTTCCATAGTGGCTGGACCAGTTTGGTATATGCCTTACTTTTCTTGGAGGCTTCTCTGAGCCAGAATTCTAGCTTGTAGGCCCCAGTGACAGTGTTGGAGTAATCTTGATAGGTCATCTGTATATTGGTCTCACAGTCCTGTGGTTCTGACCAAGCTTTTTTCAGTCCTAACCTGGGGAAGTGTGTGTCCAGGGCTTTTAATCATATCCTTCACCTCATCTGTATTTTTCTGTTGGCTTATTTGTGGTTTTCTTGTTCTTGATAAGGACTGATGGGAATAAACCAGAGGGTTAGTCTGCCCCCACACACACCCCAGCAGGGCTTCCTCCACCTCCCACACAGACCAGAAAGTGCACACACCCCAGGCTCCACGCCCCTACCTGGGGGTGGCAGCTGCCCCCCCCCCCGACCCAAAATCCCTGGACTTGGTGGGCCTTGGGAAAGCAGGCAACATGTCCATGGGGCTAAGAGCCCAGGCAACCACAGTGGGTGGAGTTTAAAACAAGCTCAAGCAACACATTTCCAAGTCAGCTTCCACCAAGTCACAAGTTTCTCCAACATGCTTCCCTGGGTTCCTTACCATCCCAGGCTGAGAATGAAAACCCACAGCATGGCTTTCTTCCCTGTTCTACTGCCACACATGGCAGCAGCAGCTCCGAGACCTTCAGCTTCCCTGCTGCTGCTCTGCTCTCTCTCCCTTCTTTTCCTTAAATCTTCTCACCCTGCTCCTCTCATGAGAAAACTTGGCTTCCCTTCTCCAAGTCTCCATCCACCAGGGCACAATGGCTGCTATTCTAATGTACCATGCTGAGGGCCACGGCTCCTCAATTTCACTACAACACCCCTATCAAATACACAAGAGGTGAAAAGAATAAATAAAAGCCATGGACACATCCATCACCTGGGCAGGACCCAAAAAGACCACTGTTGGAAACACAAGACACAAGACTGTGAGACCAACTATAGTGATAACCTGTCACAGAACTACAACTACAGCATTTCCAGGGGCCAGGAACCAAATTCCTTGTTCTGAAATACTTTCAATGTGAACAGGGGGGGGAACCTGCAGAGATGTGGGAGGGTCCCCATGACAGAACTGCAAACTATGAGAGATGAGAAAAACTGGACCAACCATCTACTGATGTCTGTTCCCATCAGGGAACTTTTTTACCAACAATGGCTAAGAGACGGGTTCCCAATGCCAAATGCCAGAACTACAGAACTATAAGGTGAAGAAGCAGCAAAATGGATGGAAATAAAAATGGAAGAGACAGCCAGCAAGAATGAGGAGGCACTGATACCACAGATTCTAAGAGTTCAGAAAAAAAGAGACTGTCTCCTATACCACAGGAAATGTCACAATAAAGACCCTGCAGAAAGTTCCAAACCTGCTCAGATTGGCTACACACAACAAAGTTGTTCCTGTAAATTTAAGCTGCATAGGGATGCAAGTCCTCACCCAGAAAAGAACATTGCTCCAGAAAAGAAAAGGAAGAGACCACTGGGCCAGACATTAACCAACAACTGGCAGCGAGAGAGGAGTCCGAGTGACCAGAGGCAGGATCCAAAGGAGATCAACAACTAGACAAATATGATCAATGTTTTATGAAAACAAACAAAATTTAAATAAAAAAGCACAACTTTCTAGGGTTTGTTTTGATTTAGTTTTTTTCTATTGTTTTGTTTCATTATACCGCACTGAATGAAATCATCCAGTAAAAAAAAAAAAGAGACTGTACCACCTGGCATCCCCACTGACACCTCCCACCACCCCACAAAATATTAATCTGCAGGGCACAAACTCCCATCTTCAGATGTCCAGATTCTGCCTTCCTCTCTCTAGTCTTTAAGAACTGCTATGCTTCTTCTCATTTGCAAACTTGTTGCAAATGCTCTGCTCCAAGGCAGACCAATGGGAAGTATTCACTTTTCAAAGGTCAACAACTTCAGTCACTGTTCAGTTCAAAAGCCCCCAAATCTGATTGTTACTCCAGCCCCCGTGCAGTGTTTGCATGCAAATCACTGAAATAAAAAATCCTCCAGACTCTGTACATTATCAGAATCATTGTTTAGCTGGGCATAGTGGTGCATGCCTATAAGCAGCAGCCTAGTAAGCCACGGCAGGGGCCAGGGATAGCGTTTCAAGTCCTGCCAGGGGCACGTAGTGGGACCTAGTTCCAAAAAAATATAGCTGGGCGTGTAATCCCACTACCTGGGAAGCTGAGGCTGGGGATTGCTCGAGTCTGTGGTACCCCTGGCAATGTGAACCTGCGGTTTCATGGGCAAAAATAGTGAGACCTAGTCTCAAAAAAAAAAAAAAAAAAAAAAAATCATTGTTTAACCTCTTGTTTACCAGCCTGTGAGAACAGCAACATTTTGTCTTTGAATCCTGTCCTATCTTTGTCCTGGGACCCTTCCTATCTCACTGCCACCTCCACTTGACCACCTTAGCCCAAGCCACTAGAATTTCTTGCTTGTATTTTTGTAAGTCTCCTAACAGGTCTCCTGCATTGATGCTTTTCCAACTGCAATCTATTTTCAACCCACCAACTAGAGTGATCTTTTTAATATGTAGCTTCCCTGCTCAAGCCCTTCCCTTGCCAATAGCTTCTCATCTCATTTTAAAGTTTTGTAATGGCCTCCCCCCTTAACTTTCTCACTTCAACTGTTGTAATTCTCTTGCACTCCTCAGATCACACTGGTCTCCTTCCAGTCCTCCCCACATTTAAGGCATGCCCCTGCCTTTTCCTGTCCATCACTCATCCCATAATACTTCATCTCAAATGCATAACGCCTTTTGAAAATGGGTCAAAAGGGGCAAAAGCCACCAACCAACAAGCCACAGGGAAAAAATGCCACTTTTAAAATGCAGCTTCTACCACCCAGATTCTTACCAAGTTCATACCACCCATATCAGTTGCAGGTCAAATGCAATTTAACAACAGGGTTTTATTTACAAGGAAAATTAACAGGGAAAACAAAAAGTCCTTAAAGCCACAAGTGGCCAGTTATCTTACCCAGTCACCATTTTTAGTCTCAAAGGTCACAAAGACCCATAGCCATGAGGGTGCCCCTTTGCCCCTCCAAACCTGAGGCAGGCACTCTGCAAAGTTCAGTCTTTCACCAGCATCTTCTCTTTGTCTCTTCTCTCTCCTGGTCCTGAGGTCCTCTGCTTCTCCACGGTTCTTCAAACTTCTTCAACAAATGCTAATATGGCTGGGGAAGCTGGCCTCTGCTTCCACGTGGTCAGGGGGTGTAGGCTGAGCACCTCTGCTGGAGCTTGGGCTGGGGAGGGGGGATCAGTAGGCTCTGCTGCCTTCCAGGTCCAACCCTAGTTCCAGTTAGACTGGGAGGAGAGAGCTAAACGTCCCCTCAGGACTACCCTGAACAGGAAGAGACCCCCAGGACACCTCAATCACAGCTTAGACTGATGGAAGGGCATGGGCAGGGCACAACCCACGCCACTGGGGTCTTGGGTTCGCAGGGTCTTGGGGTCTAGAGGTCTTGGGTTGGGGGACCTGGCTTCCTCCCTTAGTTGGGAGGGGGCTGATGGAGACAGGGAGAGGGGATTTGTAGGCCTCACCTCCTAGACCCGCCCTGATCCAAGCTGGGTTGGGAGTGGTATCTAATGCCCCCTTGAAAGGCCTGGCCCTCTGGGGAGCCTCCAGTAGAGGATAGGGTAAATCCTGTACTACCAGGATCTCAGGGTCTAGGGACCTCGGGGCTGGAGACCCTGATATTTCCACCTTTTCAGTGTCCGGGGGGGTGGGGGCAGGGGACCCAAGGGAGCTGGGAGAGGGGATTAGTAGGCCCCACCTTCCAATCCATCCCAGTGAGCCTTGTCTGGCTGGAGATAGGAGTGGAGGTCCATTCAAACTAGGCAAGTCCTTGGAGAAGAGTTCCAGAGCACCCCCATTGCTGCCTAGGCTGCTGACAGGGGTGGGGGGCAAGGGTGAGTCCTATACCACCAGGACCTCAGGGTCTTAGGGACTCCGGATCCAGGGATCTCAGGCTGGGGAAGCCAGCCTCCACCTCCATGTGGGCAGGGGGTGGGGGCTGAGCAGGCTTGGGGTGGGGGTCCTCCTTGAGTTTACTCCAACTTCAATAGACCTGCACTAGGGATGAAGAATTCAGTCTCTTCAGCAGCAGCTAAAATGCAAAGGAGAGGAAGTAACAATGGCCCTGGATGTACTCTGAACCTGGGTGAGACAAGCACAGTGTTGGGAACCAATGAGACAGAAAAGTGACACCAGAGACTGAGGTGGCCTGTCACAGATTCCTGCCTGCATCATCTATGGTACTGGAAAATCAAACCCCAAGCACACAGCAATGTGCAGTGTTTAAGAGGCTCCTTCCTTTACCAATCAATAGGGGAAGAAAGCCACCACAAGTGGCTATGACCCCATGGCAGAACAGCTGGCAAGAGAGAGGAGAGGAGCTTGATGAACCACCTGAGGAAGTCTGCCCTAGCAGTGAACACCTCACTGTTTTCAGTGGGAGTTACATTCCTACACCCAGAAGACACAGAACCAGCAACAGGTGACAGACACCAGATGGTCTTGGAGAAGCATACCATATCTACCCTACAAGTTCCCAAAGTGCTTGGCCTGACTATCTGCCTCAGATACTCCTGAAGAACTGAGCAGCCTCATCTGTCCATGAGGGCAAGTCCGCACCCAGGGGGGAAATAGGACATAGTTTGAAAACAAAAAAGAAAAGTCCCGTGGACCAAACACAGACCAACAACAAGAGGAATTGGAGTGACCAGAGTGGGGTAGGAGGAGAATGGGGGTGGGGGTGCAGTGGGGAATAAGGGATACAATACAACCGTGCAAACATGACTGATATTGTATGATAATTACAAAATAAAAATATTTTTAAAAAAATTTTAAATGCTGATGCAAAACTAAGACTTCCAAATCCCTGGCTATCTTCAGGTACCAACTTTCCATGCAAACTTGCTGCCATGCCACACTCTCCATACCAGTCACTCTTCAACTGGCTACCATGGCTCCTTGCCACCACCAGCTCATTCTTCCAGGGGGCTTCTGCTCAGCCTGGCCACTCGGGGTACTCTTTACCCAGCCATTCTCATATCTCTCCTCTCCCCAAAAGCCTTTCTCCCTCAGTCTTTGCTTGTCTCTTTTTGTATCCTTTTCCCCCCTTCTCCCCTCCTGAAAAGCAGATGGTTCAGTTTTTCTTCTACACAACCTCCTGATGATTCATTTTCTCTTCCCTAACTGGTATTTGCAACAACATAAAAGAAGGAAGTACCCTTATCCTGTTTAGGCCATTGTTTGACCTCTGTGTTTTCCAGACAGTTAATAACAATGCCTAAATTTTATGGACAAATACACTGCCCATGTTGGGGTCACAGCTTCACTTTTGTGCATTGTCTGTCCTCTCCCACCACCATAGTTACTGATATCAGGTGCAAATTGGACAGAAACCTCCAACCAACAAGCCAAAGGAAAAAAAGTGGCACTTTCAAAATGCATCTGCTACTCAGATTATTTCAGGTTCTTACTACCTGTGTGTAACAGTTGTCATTCACAATGCTATTTAAACAACAGGGTTTTATTAACAAGGAAAATTAACCAGGAAAACAAAACTACTTAATGACACTACTTAATGGTGACTGTTTTACCCCAGTCACCATCTTCAGTCCTAAAGGTCCCAAAGTCTTGAGGCAGACACTCTGCAAAGTCCAGTCTTTCTTTCCTGTCTTCTCTTTGCTTCTTGTCTCTCCAACATTCTGACTGCTTGGCTTCTCCAAGGTTCTTCAACCTTTCTTCCTTTACCAGTTCCACTTTTGGCAGCATTTGACCATACTCACCAGGTCTGCCCTCAGCAGCCCCTGGTCACTCCCAACCTGATATTCTGGCATCCAACTCCACATCAGTTACTTTTCTGCCAGCCACTCTTCCACCATGGCTCCTCACGACCACCAGCTCACTCTTCCAGGGCGCTTCTGCTAAGCCTGGCCCTGAGGGCTTCTCTTTACCAACCCACCAGTCTCCTGTCTCTCACACCTGACTCTTTGGCTTGTCTTTTTATCTCCTTTTTCTTACTCTCCCTCCCCTCCTGAAAACCAGAGGCTCCAAGTTCTCCTCACACACCCTCCTGGTTATGGATTTTCTCTTCTTCATGCAGGTGTTGAAACAATAGCCCTGGAGTACTAGTTTCACATATTCACCAGGGCTGCTCAAGATATGCAACAAAATAGAAGAAGGAAGTATCCTTATTCTGTTTAGGCCATGCTTAGCCTCTGTAATTTTCAAACACAGCTAATGGCAATGCCTAAATTTTATGAACAAATAATACTGCCCGTGTTGGGGTCATGGTTTCATTACCATGCAAATTCTACAAGTCAGGAAGTTTTGTCTGTGTAATTCATTGGTGGTACATAGCAAGTCTCAGTACACATTCCAAGGATAAATAAATGCTGACACAGTGGTGGGGTGATATCATTGAGAAAAATGGCCATTTCAGGAGGGGGAAGTGACACAGAAAAGAAAAAAGAAGAGGGAATGATGCAACCAAGAAATTAATTAGATGGATTTTGTTAGAATGGACTGTGGAAATATGGCCAAGAGGTGGTGGATAGTTTCTGACCCTGAAATGTTTGAACTTCAGTCTTAAGTACCTGATATCATGAAAAGGTTTAAGCTTGTTGGAAGGGTTATGAATCTTGATCATATTAGTAATTTAGAAAGATCACTTTGGCAGAAGACATTGATTTAGAGGTAGTAAGGCTAAGACACAGGAGATAGGTTGACTCTAATTTCAATAGATCTCATGGTGGATGAGTGATGAGGACCTGTATTAAGTCAGTGGTCAGGGGCACTGGAAGGAAAGGAGATGCCTTAGAAGGATAAAGCATGAAATCTACATGACTGATGTGAGGCTATGAAACAGAGGCAGAGTCTAACATGATAATCAGGTTTCTGTTGTGGGTAACTAGAGAGATAGTAGTACTATTCTCTGAATTTAGATGTCATCATCACAGCCTCACTAGGCATCTTTCTGTGGTTGTATTACCAGGACCTGGTAATGACTTGGTACAGACCAGGCTGTTCATTTGAATTTGTTTGTGCAGACACCCAGCTGGAGGCAGGAAGTCTAACCTAAACACCATTAGTCAGAAGCTTCTCTTCCATTATGAAAGAGCAAGCCTATAACATAAATGGGGCTTTAATTTGTTAGACAGGGATCTGTGGCTTCTTGCCTCACCTTGTCTGCCCAATTAGGGAACCAGAAAAGGAAGTTACATTTTAGGAGTTGCTGCAATAACCAACCAGGACTCATGCTGTGAATGAAGAAAATTTCATTCACTCTCTTATCTGGCTTTAGAAAACTGAAGATGGAATGGCATGGTCCCTTTCCTGGTACGTGGTATCCCAATATTAACCCTTAGAGACATTCCTTAATGAAGCTGTGCTCCCAACATGGGCACTATATTTGTTCATAAAATTTAAGCATTGCCATTAATTGTGTCTGAAAAACACAGAGGGAAAAGATGATCTAAACTGGATAAGGGTACTTCCTTCTTTTATTTTGTTGCAAATATTGAGGAGCCTTGATGAATATGTAGAACTAGCACCCCAGGGCTATTGTTTCCAGGCTCAGGTGGGGAAAAGAAAATGGATCACCAGTAGGGTGTGTGAGGGCTAACTAGAGTCTCTGGTCTTCAGGAGGGGAAAGGGGAAAAAAGGAGATAAAAAGAAAAAAGCAGAGACTGAGGGGGAGACTTTTGGGAAAGAGAGAGACTCAAGAGTGGCAGGAAGGTAAGGAGGAGCCTGCAGTGGCCAGACTAGGCTGAAGCCCCCTGAAGAGTAAGCTGGTGGTAGTGAGGAGCCATGGTGAGAGAGTGGCCAGCAAAAGAGTACCCAGTGTGGAGACCGTGGTGTCACAGATTGATACAGGGTAGTGACATAGTTAAAAATCGTATTGGTGCCAAAATACCCTGGTGGGTCGAGTCTGAAAGAACCATGAGAGAAAATGGGAAGTGGGAAGAGAGGGCATATAAAAAAGGAGGAGCAAGGAGAGAAAAGCAAAGGAAGGAAAGAGAGATGAGAATGGAGGACTGAGAGACTATGCCCATGAAGGCTGGCCAGGTAAAACCCTCTGGAAGAGAGAGTTGGCAGTGGAAAGGAGCTACATGGTGGAAGAGTGGCTGGCAGAGACATCGCCAGTGTGGAGTTGGATGCCAGAATGGCAGGCTGGGTGTAACCAGGGGCTGCTGAGGGCAGGCCTGGTGAGTATGGCCAGATGCTGCCTAAGGCAGTCCTGGCAAAGGAAATGCTTGGAGCCACAGCAAGGCAGCATACTTGGAAAGCTGAGTTTGCATCAGCATCTGCTAGAAAAGTTTGAAGACCCTTGAAGAAGCAGAGCACCTTGGAACACTGGAGAAAGAAGAAACAAAGAGAAGATACTGGAGAAAGACTGGACTTTTCAGTGCCTACAAACAACACCATCTCGGGACTTGGGGGACTATTTGGCACTTTTGGACTAAATAGTGATTGGGGTAAGATAACTGGCCACTTGTGGCATTAATGACTTTTCGTTTTCCTGGTTAATTTCCCATGTTAATAAAACCCTGTTGTATAAACTGCTTGTCTGGAAACTGCTACGCACAGGGGATGCAGACTTGTGGCTTGTTGGTTAGAGACTTCTGCCCATTTTTCAACCCAATTTCAGCAGCAAGGTGGCATGGAAACCTGGTACCTGGAAATAATTGGGGATTTGGAAAACTGATTTTGCATCAGCATTTGTTTAAAAAGTTTGAAGAGCCTGGTGAAACCACAGCTCAGAACAGGGGAGAGAGAAGAAGCAGAGAGAAAAAGGAAAAGAAAGACTGTACTTTGCAGAGTGCCTGCCTCAGGTTTGGAGGAGCAAAGGAGCACCATCTTAGACATGTGTCTTTGGGAACTTTGGGGTTAAAAATGGTGACTGGGGTAAGATAAGTGGTCACTTGTGGCATTAAGGACTTTTTGTTTGACTTTCTGCTTTCCTTGTTAATTTTCCTTCTTAATAAAACCTTGTTGTTAAATTGCATTTGACTGGCGACTGCTATGTACAGGTGGTAAGACTCTGAAAGACTCTAGGCAGCAGAAGTTGCATTCTAGAAGTGCCATTTTTTTCCTTTGGCTTGTTGGTTGGAAGCTTCTGTTCTATTTGACCTGATATCACTAAGAGATAACAGCAAGTTAATGAATTAATCCCCTGCCCCCATGTATTCCACAGAAACTAGTGCTTTGCCTAATTTGATTTTCCCTAAGCTACTTCTTCCTCCCCTTGTTTAATAAGTTGTAAACCATTCATTTATACTATATAGAAAGCTCTCTAAGACTTAATAAACCCACTAGATGTTTCATGCTTTCATTCAGTCCTGGCCTTTTTGGCCGAGTTCAATCTCTCTTGTTCATCCTTCCTCATTTTCCCTCGCCTGGCTCTTTACAGTTATGCACAGTATCAGAAAGAAGCTGAAATTTGGCTAAGGTTATAAAGGAACAGACAGCAGAAATTATCACTCCCATTGTCTGACAGCATATATTTACAGAAAACTCAATGCTAGATTTTTTCTTTTTTTAAATTTTTTAATTTTATATTTGGATTTTTTACAATACATGATTGTATAATTGTATAATCCCATGGGAATACCTCACCACACCACATTCCCTCTGGTCACTTTGCTCCTTTCTTTTTGTTGTTTGTCCATATTTAGCCCTTTAGTCTTTTTTTTTTTTTTTCTTTTCTGGATTCATTTTCTCATCCTTGGTGAGGGTGCAATTTCCCAGGACTTGGTAGAGTGTGCTGTTTATCTTTGCTGTACTGCTTTTGCCTTCATAGGCCAATTCGAGCACCTTTGGCTTGTATGATTGTTTCTTGTTTCAATGCTAGATTCTAAACTAAGCTCACATGCCTCTGTCATGCCTCTTTATACCAGACAAGATCTTTCCCCTTAATTGAGTGGGGAGGAATGAAGCCACTTTGCTAACCAGCCTGGTTAACCTGAAACTCAGTTGTCACGGTGTTTAGATCACCTTTCCCAAAAAGTCAAGCTGTTTGAGGTTCCCTTCCAGATGGGACTGAGAAGAGAGAGCAATGGGTCAGTCACAGAATGTGGCGCCCAGGTATAGCTGCCAAAAAGAGGATCTAAAGTATTTTGTGGAGCTTCTGTGGAGTTAGTAAGGGGGAGCATGTATGTAGCTTAGTATGAGAGAAGGGCAGTATCCTGGGAAGATTTCCTGAGGAATTATGAACAAACAGAACCTATCTGTGTTTATGAAGACAACTATTCAACTCACCTGAGTACAAGCAGCTTATATAGCAGTGGCCAATGGGGATTAGAATTTAAGACAAACATTATATGAAGGTAGACTATTTGCATTTGTTCACTTAAAAGGTTTTTATTAAGTACCTACATGTACATAAAACAAGTAACAACACAAGGCTGCAGTGTGAGTGGCATAAACAGATTATAGGTGGCACAGTTTGAGGTGGCTTATTTAACACATATACAATTCTAAGGAAATGTTATACAAGTTAGAGAATGACCTGTATATCATCTCTTTTTTAATGGTGCTGCTAAAAGATGGCAATTTTGAATTGCACATACTCTCTTTTAGAATTTTATCTATGGTTTTGAAGTAGATAACATTTGTTGGCCAACAACTGACCCTGCTCTAAGTGAATCAAACCAGCAGTCTGGCATCCATGATGATTTTGTTTTTATTCATTATATACATTTTGTTACATTGTTGTATATCCAAAAGTTCTTTTACCATCATATCACCCATGAACTGTCACCATGACCCTTTGTACTCATCCCTCCCTTGATGTTGCCCTCTCTCCTCCTCTGTTGTTTCATGCTTCAGTTCTGTTATCAGCTTGCCAATTTTAACTTTTCTTGTCCTTTTGTTTGGTTTCTCTATATCCCACTTATAAGTGTAACCACATGATGAATGTTATAAATGACATTTAAAATAAAAATGTTTGAGCCCAAAAGATCTTCATAAGTCCTTTTATACTGCAAATATTGGTACTGTTCTTTGGAAGATAACTTTCTTGAACTATCAGGTACTGACCTCAATTAATGGACAGATATGAAGAAAACAACTTTCACAGTCAAGCATATCTTGTATTGTCTTATAACTAAATGGAAATAAATTGTCTCTGGTGTGTGTGTGCGTGCGCGCATGTGTGTGTGTGTGTGTGTGTGTGTGTGTGTGTGTGTGTGAAAGAGAGAGAGAGAGACAGAGAGAGACAGACAGACAGACAGACAGACCTGGTAATAATAGTCTGTGCTTCTGATAGCATCAACTTGTATTTACTTTTCTGTATATGATAAATAACTGGAAAAAACTCTTCACAGATGCATGTGCAGATGTAGACAGACATCTTTTACTAGACAACACTCATAGCAGCCTGCATGAGTACAGCACAATCATCTGGGTAACTGAGAAATTTTAGAAGGGCATTGTTGTTTACTCTCTAAATGTTACTGTTTTAGATAAAGCTGTAGTTCCCTTTTTGCTGTTGCTTACAGCTTCTTTGAAGAGAGAGGAGGAAGTATTACAATATGATTTAGTTTCTGTAAATAATGACATGGTAAAATGTGTGAAATTTGACAGGGAAAGCAAATAATCACAAATTCCTCAGGAAACTTCTTGAACTTTTGTTCTGGTGAAAGAAAGACAGGCCAATTAACGCTAAGAATTTCAATACAGTTTGCTTTGCTTGGGAAACACATATTTGTGAAATACATATTCTGGACTTAAGGTGAAATTCTTTATATCATGAGAATAATAACTATTTACCAAAATACCTAACCACAGCTACAAAAACTAATAAAGGTGCCACAGAGCTTGTAGATTAGAAACACTGAGGTGTTTTTAGTGCCCAGAGGAAAAAAATTTCACAACTACTGCTTCTCTTCTGAACTTGCTTGAGAACGAATAATTTCTACCCTCTTCCTTCCTGTGTTTTCAGCACAGAGCTGGGATATATTGTAGACACATAAACAATCTCAGCAGTCTGAGATTTTAAAATGCCCTTTTTGGGATTTTCTGGAGTAACCAGACATTTCCTTTTGTCGTGTAAATGCCTCTTTCTGATTACAACTAAGTAATCGGTGACTGGGGTGAGTAATGGTACTTAAGTGCATTTCAACTTTTCTCCCCCATGTACATCTATAGCTAACACACATTTTACCTCAGAGCATGTCCCTTTCCCATGCATTACTCTGACTGCATACATTACCTCAAACAATAGTGACTTGAAGCACAATAATCATGCATTGTATCGTGTTATTACTCAATTTCCACTGTCAAAAATTCAGTCCAATTCAGTCCATTCAGTCCATAGCCGGGCATGGTGGTGCATGCCTGTAGGTGGCAACCTAGGAAGCCACAGCTGGGGCCAGGGATCTCGGTTCAAGCCCCGCTGTGGACATGTAGTGCAACCTAGTCCCAAAAAAATAGCTGGGCATGGTGGCGCACACATGTAATCCCAGCTACCTGGGAAGCTGAGGCTGGGGATTGCTTGAGTCTGTGGTACCCCGGGCAATATGAGCCTGCAGTTCCACAGGCAAAAATAGCAAGACCTAGTCTCAAAAAAAAAAAAAAAAAAAAAAAAAAAAAAAAAAAAAAAAAAAAAAAAAAAAAATTCAGTCCAGGCACAGGATGGATGGCTGACTTCTATGATGTCTGGGGGCTGGAATCATCTGAAGGAATCATCATCAATCAGCCACATACACCACAAGACAGCAGTTGCTTGCTTGTGCCGAGTCAGCTGGAGCTCTTAGCTGATTGTCCTCACTGGATCCCTGTACATAGACTGAGTTTCCTCACAATCTGCTGCTTGGATTCTGAGAGCAAGTATTTTAAGAGAAAGGGGGGGAGAGATGGAGATTGTATCTTTTTTTAATGACCTAGTCTTCAAGTTACATGTACTGTGACTTTCTGTGAAATGTTTGGAGAGTCACAAGTCAAAAGGAGGGAACATAAGTCCCTACTCTGTCAGAAAATTGTTAGTCTCATTAGAAGACAAACAATTTGCCTATCTTTTTGGGATAGAAGAAATATGTAGGTGCAATCATCTTTGGAAAATACAAGCTGTTACACTATACTTTTAAAATGATATTGAAGATTCATCTAATAGTTGTTTCACAATTTAAATTTTAGTGTGCCTTATTATAAATAGAACACCTGCTCCTGTAGAAACTTGAGAAAACTATAACATAAAATATTGCAATATTAACCATAGCTAGTAAGGATTAAAGTTTCCTATAGTCATATATACTATTTTTTTCTGGGTTTCCTTCCATTGCCTTTCTTCCCAAGTTTTCATGAAAAATTTGAAAGAATACCACACAGAACACCTATTTACTCTCCACATAGATCAAGTAAATGGTCATAGTTTATAATATATACCTTTTTTATTTGCTTTGTTACTGAACCAATAGAAAGTACATTTCAGATATCATGATACTGCCTCCAAATACTGCTATTGCTACATGTATCTCCAAAGAACAAAGACATCTGAAATAATTCCATTATTATCTAAAGAAAATAATAATTTCACAATATTATCTAATACCCACTCTATATTAAGATTTCTCTGGTTGTTTCATGACCACCTTTTATAGTTTTGTTTTTTTGAATATCAGGATCAGTCTATAAAAATGAGTTTAACCTCCCACCTCAAGACTGAGACCTAAAGTATCAACCACTAGGCCTAAAAGTTGGCTTGAGATGCAAGCATCCCAAGGTCAAAGGAGATTCAACTAGGTCTTTGTAGAAATTTTTCTAACTTTTGCTAACTCAGGCCAGGCTGTGTGTGGGGGGAAAACTAAAAGCAAGATAATAAATGGACACCGCTGCCTACCTTTCCCTTAATTGGGAGGGAAACAGTTTGTGCAAAAGAAAAGAACTTATCCAAGGTGAAAAGGCCTTGTCCCATGGAGATATTATTTTTAAGAAATGTCCAGAGTGTCACAAATTGTATATGCCAATTTTGTGTATTCTATGCCAATTTTGTACTGTCACATGCAGGAAATTGCCTCTATATGGAAATGTATTTTGAACTTTTGCAAAACCTATGAATTGCCTGCATCAACGAAGCTTGAGGTCTTGGGTCTGACTTTCCTTCTGAGACCCAAGTGCCCTCACTGAGTCTTTTAATAAAACTTTCCTGTTTGTTTATGACTCTGAGAGTCTATGTTTGTGGTGGTTTAACAAATCAAAGTTAATATTTAACTTTTGGGTGAATTTGGCTAGTTTCTTGATCTGGATCTTGTACCTCAGTACCCAAGTCTGTCAAATACAAGCTGGGTAACCTGATCCTTATATCACATTCATTTGTTTCTTCCAATACTTCTTGTATGCCTACTGTGTGTTAGAGACTATTCCAGAGGCACAGTACTCCTCTTATGAAGCATACATTCATTCTAGACAGATAAAAGAAAAGAATGAGCTTGGAAAGCTAGCAAGTTTATGTAAATATAGGAGATTATCATTTAAGCTTAGGTTAAATGACTATGAAACAAATTTGGGGGAGTAAGCAATGTCCTTTATGCAAAATAAAATGGATTTGGCAAGCTTAATGAAGAGCCTGGTAGTACAAAGCAGAATGACAATTTTGTAGTATATCCTAGCACCATACAAAAGCTTATTCTGCGTCTAATTAAATAAAATCATGTATATATATTTTAATATATAATATTTGCTAATTCTTAATTTCCTGGGTATTTTTTTAAGTAGTTAATAAGCAAGAAACCCAGATTATATTACAGACAGTGAAACATGCAGAGTAAAGTAGGAAGGGGCATTCAAGGTCATTCAATTCAGATTCCACATTTTTACAGATGTGTGAAGCTTAAGTTCTAAACACACGTGGTCTACATGTATAAAAACCCAATTTTAAAATGCTGCACATTCGAATCTTGTACTATCCTAATCTTTGTTTCTTGTTTTCCTGTTATGTGACTTTTCTTGACTGCGATGTGAGAACTGAGAAGTAGGGTGAACACTGTAACAATGATGGCTAGTCTGGGTAAATGCCAAGTAAAAGTGTCATCAGTCTGAAAATAATTTTCTACCTCCAGAAAATGAGTGAATCTTCTCCAACAATAGGGCTGAAGTTAAGCAAAGCTGAAACTTAAAATCAGTTTGGAATCTTTCCCCTGAATAGCTGACAAGCATTGTCTGTTCCTGTCTTGGCTTTAAGCTGCTGCATAATGTGGTTGAACAGTGTGTGCCAATGCTTGGGGATTTTATAATCCAAGTTTGACTATTCTTAGTGTTGTTGACTCTTAGGGAAATTAGGGTTAGCTTGATTGGCAAGGGGGTCTTCAAGCTGAGGACAAACTGAGGTTGTTTATTCAACCATGTACTAGTGTCCTTGTATTTAGGAACACTTGTAAGGATGGCAAGTTGAGGGTTTCAGAATTTATAAGAATGCTTAAAGCTTATCCTCTTGAACTCCTTAGGGTCTTTAGCAGAGGCCCATGTACCACACTTGTCAAGAGATTTCGTTTTGTTTTTACTGATGATGATATTGCATAAGTTTTCTTAAATTAAACATCAGCATCTAGATCCAAATTTACAATTTTTGATGATCAGAATCCATCAATAAATAAAACAACAGCTAGTAATGCCCTATTAACGCACTTCAAAGTATTGCAACCTGTCAATGTCCTTTTATGCCTCTGCCCAAGGGAAACCCAGGGTTAGGGGACACGTTAAAGAAACATTTGTTATGTGAGACGAACTTAATATTGAATCCCAGGATCCTAGGAATGTGATGAAACCTGACTGTTGGAAGCTCTTTGAGACCAATGGTAGGGACATTCCCTTCTAACACTTGGCCTCGCGGAGCTTGGTAGCCCACGCTCATAGTCCCATCTGCTAAGGAGGCCCAAGGATTAGTAATGTTTGATCCCAGGAGTTCCAGGATGTAGTGTGCTATGCGGATGGGGTAGCTTCACTAAGTTGGGGATCAATATGGCGATCTCCCAAGAGTGGAGACTACCACTCTCCACTGAGTGAACTGACCCAGCTCAGAAATGCAGCGGGTCAAAACCTCAGTACTGATCAAGCATAGCCTAGACATGGTCACATCTCCTTTCTTCAGCAGACTAAAAAAGAAAACAATTTCAAAATATAAGTTACTACTGAGAAGGAGAAAGGTGAATTAGACATAAAGAAAAAACATAACATCGTTCATCCAATAAATTATTCAACAAATATTCATTGGGTATTTTGTACCTAGAGTAGGCACAATGAATAAACCTTTAGAGAAAGCTTGTAGTTTTGAATATTTTTTGTCTGATTCAAAAGGCAAAACGTTCAAAGTAGAGAGTTTTTCAAAATAGAGAATTTTTTAAAAGCAATACCAGTTTAAAATATAGGGAGCATAAAAGAAAATCTGAAAAAAAAAAAAAATCCCCTGAGGTCCTAGTACTCATGGTAATTTCTTTTCATTCTAGTAGTGAAGGTAGTATTGGGAAGCTAGACAGTATGTGAATAAAAGTAAAGTGTGTCAGCTGGTGCTATGAAGAGAAATCAGGGTAGGGGATAAAGGGCGGGAAAGGTGTATTATAAATAGGGTGTGTAGGGCAAGTTTTTCTTAGGGTACCTCATCCAAACTATTTCTCATCCAAACTAGTTCTATTTCCAAGGAGTGATCTGCCTTTGAAAACATCTGGTCCGAACAGTTCCCACATTAAAATCCCTCTCCTCTGGCTGGGCACCGTGGCTCGCTGGGCACGGTGGCTCGTGCCTGTAAGCTCCAGCCTATGAAGCGACCGGGGCTAGGGATCGCGGTTCGAGTCCCGCCTGGGGCCCATAGTGAGACCTAGTTCCAAAAAATAGCTGGGCGTGGTGGCATGCGCCTGTAATCCCAGCTACCTGGGAAGCTGAGGCTGGGGATTGCTTGAGTCTGTGGAACCCCGGGGAAAGAGAGCCTGCGGTTCCACGGGCAAAAATAGCGAGACCTAGTCTCAAAAAAAACCAAAAAACCAAAATCCCTCTCCTCTGAAGTTACTTTTAGGGGTAAATTGGAGGGTACAGCTAACAGTGCCTTTCTGAGATTCACTGGAAAGTTGCCTCAGTTCAGTTTCTGGTCCTGTGTGGGGTAGGGCTGTAACAAATCACCAACGCTGGTAGGGAGGGTGGGATTAAGACACCAAGAATTTTTCTTTTCACAGTTCTGGAAGCCAGAAGTCCAATCAAGGTCGACAAAGCCAGGTTTCTTCCAAAGGATGAAACCTTTCAAGGATGTTCTTCAAGAACATCCTTCTCAGTCTCTTCCAGAAGCCACAGGTGTTCCTTGTCTTGTGGCAGTGCAACTCCAGTCTCTTCACTTCACTGAGCCATCTCCTCTCTATGCCTCTGTGTCTCTGCATCTTTTCTTATAAGGACACCAGTCATGTTGAATTAAAGGACTATCCTACTTCATATAACAACTTAACTAATTACATCTATTTTGAAATAAGGCCACATTTTGAGGTACTGGGTTTAGGATTTCAACACGTTTGAGATAGACACAACTCAATCATTACACAGACTAAAAGTCCAGTTAATTGTTTTGAAAACAATTGGCTGGGTAAGCTGTTACCCAGAACAGAAACTGAATGAGCTCACACACTGAGGATGTCTCAGTGCTTTCCTAGGAAGCCAATTTTATGACAATAATTTGTGTGAAAAGCATAGTCTTCCTACAATAGGAGTTGTACCCATTCTGTAAGAAGAAGATGATTAAGTCAAATTTACTTTCTTACTAACTACATGTTGTCGTATAGTTGAGTGAATATTTTGAAGGAACTAGAGACTTTTGTTAATTTTCATAAATTTGAAGTGAACATAAGAATAACTAATACCTCCTGAACACTGATTAGGTGCTAAGTACTTTTTAAAGTGTTACTTTTTTAATTCATTTAATATTCATAGTAACCTTTCAAAATAAAACTATTGTCTTTTCACATTTTGCAAGTGGGGAAACTGAGGTGTGGAGTAGTTAAATAACTTGCTTAAAGCTACTGACTAGGAAATGACAAACTCATGTGAGTCATACAATGTTGACAGCTTCTATAGATTACTGTGCTTTTCATCTATTTCTGTTTTGGAAGAATCATTTTAATAAGGATTGTATAATATCACAAAGTAGCAAAGATGAAACTCACCAGTAATTACTTTCAAGCCATTGGAGAACCCATCCTTATATAGTAAAACATGGCCCTTGATTAGAATCAAGCACTGCAAACAGCAATTTTATCTTTTCTCCTAAAAGATCATAAATAATAAAATTAAGGAACAGAGAGAAGTGACTAGCTAAAAATGGTGAGTGATATTCTCCTCTTAATGTTAAAAAGTCTTTCATGTGTTATGTCAACAGCTCATTCACTCATTTGGCTTCCAGTAATTGAAACCCACTCTATAACTTTAGTAGAGTAAGACCTTTTTTTTTTTTTTTTTTGTAAAATTGAGAACATGGTTGCTTAAAAAATTAAATATAAATGCCATCTTTCTTTGTGGCATGAAATAAAGTAAGAAATAATACTTAAGGAATGAAGTATGAGTTAAATTGCTTAGATTCCTTAGTAATCTGCATAAAATTTATAATGTATAATTTATATTGTATAAAATTTATACTGTATAAAATGTTCCCTTTATGCATTTATATTAACAATCTTACACAATCATTATGTAATCAATGATTATTATTATTATATTCTATAATAGAGTAGCAATTAGTCTTTTCCATTTGTTTGCAATATAAAATAATATAAAAATCTACATTGACCAGATAGCAAGAAGGTATGGGGAGGTGAGGTAACTTTGAGAAGAATTAGTCACTTTGGAGAACCTATAAAAACATTCAGCAAGAAGGAAAACCCCAGGTTCAAGAGAGAGAACTCTTCAGGAGATACTAGCCACACTACTTCCAATGTGACTGGGTTGATCCAGGCCTCAAATGTGGTGCTTCTCACAGAATTATTTAAAGAAAATACCATAATATTATATTCCTATTTTCACTTTTACCAGTAGTGTCCTTCTGCTTCATAAGCCTAGCTTTAATCATTTTCTAGAGTTCAAGATTTGCTCTTACCTTTAAAAAACTTTTTGAATGTGGTTGCTATTTTCCTAAAATATTATAATATTTCCTTTCAAGGAAATATGAAATATATATTATGCTATATAAATCTATATATTTATTTATAGATAATATATAAATAATATATATTTATCTATATATAATCTATATATATATTATATATTATATATTATATATATTATATATATAATCTATATATATTATATAGATTATATATATAATATATATATTATATATATAGATTATATATAGATTATATATAGATAAATATATATAATATATATTTATAAATATATAAATACATATACTATAGTATATTTCCTTTCAAAGTGAAGGAAACTAGTATTTAGTGAACACATTATGCATTTGGCATTGTTCTTGGTTTTTCACAGAAGGTATGTAATTTAGTTTTCACAACACATCTATAAAGCTAAGCATTGTTATTACTGTTATCCCAATTTATGGGATAATAATCTCTCTAGATGCTTAGAGACAAGGCAGAGTGTTCAGAGTAATGAGGTGTGTGACAAAGTATAAAACCGTCAATCTCTTACTTCCCTTCTTTCTTTGAGACTTTTGGTGGTTTCATTCACACTGGAAAAGTTTGCTCTTAGTTCTAGCTTGTGCAACTCGGACAGATAAAAAATAGTAGCAAATGGCTGTTTATTATGCACCTAATATACCAGACACTTCACATTCATCACCAATAATTTTGTCCTTATAATAGTAGCCTTATGATTTTGTTATTTTCCAAAATCTTTGCTAGGAACCTTGCAGCCATCAATAGATAGGATCATCAGAGGAATGAATCTAGAGATAGTGTGAATAAATGTGATTGGAAATGTGAAAATACCAACCATACCATTTTCTGAAAATAATCTCAGAGAGATAAATAAAATCTTAGTCCCATCGGCAAAGACTCAATCTGTTGAATTGAGTCTTGTCTGGACTGACTTGATACTCAATTGGCAGGGGTGAACCTAGGAAGGGAGGGCCCCAAAGTTGCTTGTGTTTATACAACACAGATTGTCCTCTGCTGTGAGTCACCAGACTTCCCAGGCCTGGAGGAAACAGCTCTCAAAACTATTCCTGCATGTAAACTTTAATTTCATGTTCAGTAAGCCATCTTTTGATAATATAGTTCCCCAGAGACCTCACTCTCAGAAAAGCCAATGCTCTGTGTTACTGGGATCCTGGGCAAAGAGATCTAGACTACTGTAGCTAATAAATTAGAATGTGGGTTTATGTAGAAAACACCTTATGAATGTGGCCCTTACAATTCAGGCTCCTCGAGACATGAGCACCAGCAGCCCTGGCATAACCAGATGCCTGGACCTCCAAGGCCAACACCAGGTCAGAGTCACAGTGTTGTCCCTCTATGAGGGTGTGGGGAAGCCAGTGAGAGGTCATCTGTCTTGTCATTTTTCCTTTCAACCTTCAATGACAAGTACAAAATGGAGTTTATAAAATGCCAGAAAATAAGTGAAATTCAAAAAAAGTAAGGAAACTTCAAATGGCTGAGAGTAAGTAATCAAATGCCATAAGAACTGAGAAAAATATTGGAAACCAAACAATTCAGAAAAGTGACAAAAGGAAGAGCTTTGGAAAAGAAAATACAACCATGGTGTAGTTAGACGGAACATGTCATGGTGTAGATGACAGACGATCACGTTACATAGAGGAGGGTCAAGAAAAAATCTGGGAACAGCTAGTTTGAGCAAATTTAGATCTGAGAGAGGAAACAAGACAGTCAAACGTCTCAAATGCCACAAGATAGGTATACCTAGGTGAGAAAGACTTCACATTTTCATCACTTATTTTTTTAGGGGAAAGACAATAAGCTGACAATAAAAGGCTAAAAACATCCATATTTATTTGTATCCGTACTACACAGCTTTAGATTTCTACATCATATTATTATCTAATATGTTTCAAGGTGCTGAGATTTGAAATGGCAATAGGCAGGAAGATTTTCTTTGATTGAAACAAGTCTTTGATCAGGAAGCTCCAGCACCTCAGCACAAACCACACCCAGGGAGTCACACAGTGAGAGCTGCCAGCAGCTTCAAATGGAGTCCCACAGAGATTCTGTCTCAGCCTGGATTGCTTGTTGGGGGTTAGATCTCCACCAGGACCAATCTAATTATGTCCATGTGAGTTGTAATTAGAACATATTTCTCACAAAATATATTTCTGGCTATTATTAAAGGGAGATTTTCCCATATTTATTTTATTGATAAGCATCTCTTTTTCCCTGTCCTCCTAACTTTAGAAGAGAAAATGCATTCACTCATTTTTTAAAAAGTGAATACATGCTAAAGCTTACATAGTTGCTGAACATTGTAGAAAAAAAAGAAGACAAAGACATTTTGTTTCTGTCCTAACAAAGCTAATTTTGGAATATAACTTATAAAAAAGCAATTAGAATACAGTGTGGTAGAGGTTGTAATGGAGCTTTGATGTCTTTGCTTTTGCAAGGCAACAGGCTTCTCACCCTGTGCAGATAACAATATTATCCATGAACTTCCTTTGTATGGAGTGCCCCTCTATCAACTTGTTGTCAACACATCAGACAATAGCAGCAATTTTTTTTCTTGGTTCATCAATTTGGAAATGTTTTCTTTCTTTTTCATATCACAACTGTATTTCCTATCTAATTATCCATGTTGATAATTAAAGTGGGCAGGAAAATTAATTTTATTTATTTTGTTGGCACTTGTATCATAAAGGGTAAATTTTTCCCCCTCCCATTGAATAATATGAGACACAGGGACTTTGGAACTTGGAAGTTGTCTATTTAGATTTGTCAAAACTAAACACAACCACAAGCAAAATTCTGCTTGAAATCAGATTAGACTAGGTCATTTCCAAGAGCTCTCTAACACTGATACATATAACTTCTATCTTAGGAAATGAACACTAAAAATCAGTGGCTTAAAGTAATATTGCCTGACACTGATGCAGAATAACTGATTCATGCCAAAAAAAAAAAAAACAATGGAAAGGCATGCTCCATTCTAAGACATTTTATTTCTTATTTATACAGTTTCAATAAGTCACCTTATAAACACAAAGATGTTGACAGTAGCAAATATTTGATAAACATTCAATATTCACTATGTGCTTTCACACAAAATTCTCACATTCAATGAGGAAACTGAGGCTTAAACAATCTAAGGTCTTTATCAATGGATGGAAGGAGAGCAAAGGATACCATTAGGGATCAGGACTCACATTTACATCTTTTTTCTCCACATTCAGTGCTTTCAGCATGCTGCTAACTGAAGAAACAGCATATGTCACACACTCAAGAAAATTCTCAGGAACATTTGTACTTTTTAACCACACACTGTCTTAAATTTTTTTTAAATGTATTCTTCATTTGTATTGAGATTGGTATAGAACAGGAGGTGGCTCACTCAGGTAGACCCTGACCTGTGGTATAGACCCCAAACCCTCCTGATTTGGGGTTGGGGTGGATGGGGTTGTGAAAGTCCATGGGCAGTTGGGAGCTACTGTTTCAGATCTCCTCTTCACCAAGAGATTGACAGTGTGCTAGTCTGAAATGTGATCGCAAAAAATGAACAAAGGGAAGAAATGACTTTAATTAAATACATCAACAAAGGCACTTGGTTTGCAAGAACTCTGCCTGTATCTATCACTGAATGTTTTACTGAAATTTGTTCTATATAACAAGTAGTTTCCAAATAAACTGAAATTATACCCAAGCCAATCAAAGTTGTTTTTCACATATCACTTTGCTAATTACTTTTTAACATTTGGGCAATGTGACTGCACCTACATCTTTCAGTATTAGTGAGACTGCATTTTGCTCTTTGAAAACTTCAAGAGCTTCATATGGGAACACTCAGTCTTCTTTCCTAATCTTTCAGCACTGTAGCTCAAAATAGAAAACACATGATGATTATCACACTATGATTCTGTTGTGTTCTTTACCACCCTGTTTTTTGGGTTTTGGTATTTTTGTTTTAGAGGTTTGGGTACCCTAATGGAAAAAGTTCTCTTCTTAGCCTTATTTGCCAAGGATTTATCAAGTGTCTATTTTCCAAAAGCAACTCTGTTTATGAGGCAAAATCTGTTTGAGTTATTGCATAATTGACTACTGTGTCAATCACCTAGAGAGTGTAAATTATGTCTCTAAGATACAAAAATGTAAGTGCTATGGGAACATGTGCTGCATTTTGTTATTTACTCTTTTAGCTAAAGTACTGTATTATATTATTAGCATTTGCCAGGGTATTAAATGTTCATATCCAATGAACTATACAATGGCAATAAAAGATAATTATCTAACTTTAAAAAATAGACCCTTTTAAATAAGATGGTGCAGAATCACTTTAAAGAACTTACTTTATACAGTTATTACTCAACACTTCAAACATTAATGGGACAGCACTTTCTAAAAGATCCTTTTGTCCAACAGTGGGAAATGAGTCAGTGATCTGATCAATTCAAATGAATAAATGACTAACCCAAACCAAAATGTGAAGCGAGGCATGGTGACACGTGCCTGTAAACGACAGCTTATGAAGCCAGGCGGGGTCTGGGGATCGCGGTTCAAGTCCCGCCTGGGACAACACAGTGAGACCTAGTCCCCGAAAATAGTTGGGCGTTGTGGTGTGCGCCTGTAATCCTAGCTACCTGGGAAGCTGAGACTGAGGGTTGCTTGAGTCCATGGTAGCAGGGGCAACGTGAGCCTGCGGTTCCACTGGCAAAAATAGCGAGACCTAGTCTCAAACAAAACAAAAACAAACCATAATGTGAGACTAGAATATTCTTATGATTCGCTGGAACATTGAGTGCCAATTGTAATTAGAAATAAAATATTTAAGAAAGAAAACCTTGTAGACTTTATTTTAAAGGTACCTACATAAAAATGTATCAAACAAAAAGCTATTTTTTATTTCGTTAAGTTGTCCCTGTTGCTTTTTGAGGGACACAGATATGGGTCTTATCAAGTTTTATATTCCCAATGCCCTTGAGTAACAATCCATTGAAACATATTTTATAAATATTTAATGAATAAATGAATGGTAAAGTATGGAAATAAAATTATACTGAAAAACACTACTGGAGAATCATAATTTAAACACTTTCGAAGGCAATTGTGATTTTGCTCAAGTTCTGTCTTGTTTTCTTTTATGAAAAAATTCACTAGAAATTTCGTGGTCTGCAAATAAGCAATTCATTCTAAGCCCTAAAATTCTTCTGCATTTAAAGTTAGTTCCACTGTTTTAGGGTGTGCTGACTTTTCTCTGGATATTTCACTAATGGAATCCTAATTAGTATCTTGTTTCTGTTTTCACATAGTGAAAAAATAATGTCATCTCAGTTTTCTTTAATCAAATCTAACAAATCTACCTGAAGTTTATTTATAAACCATATGGAGGACCTGTAAAGATCAGTAAAGGCAAAGGAAAAAAAAATTACAGTTTATAATTAAACACTGTTGCAACAATCTGTTTTGACTAACAAATTAAAATGCTTTGAAAACTTAAAGCACCATACAAACAGCACAGTTAAAATAGAATGTGTGAAGCCAATGGGATTAAAATAAATTCACGAGGGAAAAATGAGTTTGAGGATTCATCTGAGAAACTACAAATGAGCAATTAATTAAATGGATGACCCATTCCCTCAGTGGAGTATCAGACTTCATTCTTCTCATTTCCATCACTTTCCAGCACTTCAGAGCTAATTTTCCTTACTTGAGGTTCCTTACAGTCAGGAAACTTCAGGCAAATGAGTGATTTGTGACTCATGAGGAATACTTGCAACAACATTGACTAATAAAACAAACATATAATTATGACATGTCCTCGGGAATCTGGCATTGCAATGTTCTATGGCAAACATGAGTCTTGAGGAGGTAAAGGATGAAAAGAGTAAAATGCAATGATATGTGAATAGTCTATTGTTCTGTATGGCAGAATTTCAGAACCCATCATTAATAATGCCATTTAGGGCTAAGGAACAGAAATCAGAACTGTAATAGTTTTATTTTAAAAAATACAGATTTTTTTAATTTTAAAAAATGACATATGGAGAGGGAGATATGAAAAGAAGGTAAAGATAGAAAGGGAAACAATTTTAAGAAGTTATTAATTGTGGTACAGTTTATCACAAATTTTACCAGTGTTCAAAAAAAAAGAACTAATGTCTGTGGCTTTTTCTAGTACCACTCATGAAAAACACTTTTTCAAGTGTGTGAAGACTACATTTAAAAGACAGAAAAAATATTTGCATTGCTTTTCTTCTTTGAAGACCATAGATTTGATTTACTATCTATTTTTTAAACAAAATAAATCTATCCCAAATTATCTGTGGCAAATCATTTTACAATCTGTTTCTACATCTATAAAATGAAGTATATAGTCAAGAATATCTCTAGAGACTCTTTAATTCTAATCTTGCATATTTTGTTTTGAATGGTAAAATCAATAAATAGATATTCATTCACCAAATAATTATCTTAGCACTTATTTATATACTGGCCACTATATCATTACTGAAAAAATGTAGTGATGAACAACAGGACTCTCCACTCACCAAACTTATTGCTGGTTAGAAAAATCATGGATGGATACTGCTTGATAGAAGCAATAATCTCTACAAAAAGGTAATGTTAATGAAAACTGTTAGGGCAAAGCTTCATGAATATGCAGCTGTTAGGAAAAGGGTATTGTTTTACTTGAGAGTGACAGCTCCATTTTTTGCTGATAAAGTATCAGAGTTTCCACAATTTTGCAAAACAAACAAGATCAGATGGTTTTCAATTGTTCTCAGGGTGCTTGATTGGTACTGAAATATTGCTGATTAAATAAAACATTTCAAACGAAAGCATGAGCATCTGTACTCATAATGATGTATGAGTACATCCATCTTTCACCAAAATAACCAGCAACCACCGTAGGTAAAACGGGAATGAATTTCTTAGGTAGTCATATATACTTCCCTTTAATCTGCAAAAGTTCCATGAGGGAAATAACATCATCTTTCCTTCTTAGATGAGAAAACTAGCCCAGAGTGAAGTAATTCAATTAAAGTCATGTTTCTAGGAAGTCATGAAAAAGGATTATAACCCAGATATAGTTCCAAACGACCATATTCTTTTCACTGCATGAGTATTCTCAAGGAAGGAAAGTATCGAAGCAGTGTTTACCAAAAAGTCCATTCTGTGAAAGAAGGGTAACGGGGAAATTCTTTCCGCAAGTGTAAATTGATCCCACGGTCAAGAAACTTTGGAAATGTCAAGCATATATATATATATATATATTTTTTAATTTTATTTATGTATTCATTTATTTTTAAGACTAGGTCTCGCTATTTTTGCCCGTGGAACCGCAGGCTCATGTTGCCCGTGGTACAACAGACTCAAGCAATCCCCAGCCTCAGCTTCCCAAGTAGTGAGATTACAGGCGCACGCCACCACGCCCAGCTATTTTTTTGGAACTAGGTCTCGCTATGTGCCCTTGGTGGGACTCGAACTGCGATCCCAGGCCCCGGCCGCGGCTTCCTAGGCTGCCGTTTACAGGCAGGCACCGCCATGCCTGACCCTGGAAATGTCAAACATATTTAAGGCAATAAAATATTGTATTAAAGAATGCTTGAGTTAATTGAATCACCTTTTCATCAAACCCGATTTCGATTACCAAATCAGAATTTTTTTTATTTCACAATTATTAGTATCTCTTGAAACAAACTAAAATAATTTGTCATATTCTAAGTTAGATGACTGAAAGAGAGAAAGAGGTTGAACAGGAATTTCAAAGTGAAAGTTTAGTTTACAAAGGAATTAAAAAATAAAAATTATGAAGGAAACTTTGAAAAAAAAAAATCCTGCAAAATACAGAGAAGGTAAGCCAGGCGCGGGGGCACGCAGCTTTAATCTCAAGTCTAGGACGGGAGGCTAAGACTGGAAATTGCTTGAGTCTGCGGGTTTGAGACCCGCCGGGGGCAACACAGCGAGACCTAGTCTCAAAAAATAGCTGAGCATGGTGGTGAGTACCTGTAATCCCAGCTACCTGAGAGGCTGAGGCTGGGGATTGCTTGAGTCCGGGCTACCCCAGGCAATGAGAGTCTGGGGTTTCCCTGGTAACATAATGAGACCTAACCTCAAAAAAAAAAAAAAAAAAAAAAAAAAAAAAAAAAAAAAAATACAGAGAGGGTAACTTCTACTTGCTTGTTGACGGAGACAAGTATAAAGCAGTAAAATTTTTGAATGTTAATTCTCAACCAAAAATTAGATTGTGAAAAGTTCTGTGAATAATGTGAGGGTAGCATTATCCTCAGAGTTCTAGATTAAGGCCATTTGGCACACAACACTGAAGCAAAGAGGATGAGGCTCTCAGTACTAAAAGTAATAGAAATATCAAAGGAGGTTCTGAGAAACTGAATACACGGACCGAATGCACTGGGAATGAAAAGTTAGGGAAGGAAAAATTAAAGCCAAAGAAATGCAAATATTCATTCAAATATCTAAATAGATAATCCAAATTCAAATGTCTAATTAGCCTAAAGGATGATCATAACCAACCAAAGTCTGGAGTTCAATTTAACTGACTCATTAAAGAAAGAGATTCATTAGTGTTTGCAGCTATCGGACACAACAGAATGTTATTCACAAGGAGAAATTTGGTTTTTGCAATCTTATGTGGATGCAGTTGCAGATGAAAAAAATATATTAGATGAAATTGGTTTACATCATTGTATTTGCTTTAAGGGTTATCAGCTCAAACCTCTACAAATTTATGTCTTTAACCATACCTACTACCATATCCGCCCAAATCCTTCACCATGTCAGTTGGGCACCCTCCATTTTCTACTTCCATTCTGTCACTCTTTCCTTCTAGAAGGTCACCTTAGTCTTGTGACCCAATATTAAGGGTTAGTTATGCCTTTGGTTTTGACTGTTCCTTTGTTGTTTCCCTATATTCCCCATATAAATGACACTGTAGATTTTTTTGGTCTGACTCTTTCTGACTTACTTCACTTAGTATTTTCCATCCTTGTTGTTGCAAATAGCAGAATTTTGATGAAATTTTTTATACCTGTGCACGGATGTATGACAGCAATACAAGCATCCTCTGCCGGCTTTGGTTGGACCTAGAGTCATAAATAGGATAATTGATCCCATAACAATGCAATTCATAAACCACTATATTGATCATGTAAATGTTATTAATGCGTTAAAATTTCACCCAGAAGATTAAAATCTTCTCCCGTCTGTAGGTAAAATCAGACTTTATGATTATGGAATACCCAAAGGAATATTCTAGAGGCAATATTTGGAGGTGCAGAGGGGTACAGAAATAAAGTTTTGAGTGCTGATTATGATCTTTTGGGTAAAAAAAGAGTATCTTCTGATATGAAATACTCTTTTAAATTTTAAAGAATTCAAAGGAATGATCATAATTAAGGAATCTTACTATTCTAACTCAAATAAAATTAATAGACCATTTAATTCTCAGAAAATTCCTTTTCCTGAGTTTTCTATCAGAGACAAAAACAGGAATTATATGGAGTCTGTACCTTGCTTAGGTGACGTGATATATATATGGAGTCTGTACCTTGCTTAGGTGACGTGATACTTTCCAAGTCTTGTGAATGTGGCATTGTATGCTGGAAATCTGGTAAAATGGAAAATGATACCAAGGAGTATAATGTGACTATTCTTGGGTGATTTGGTTACAGTTCATGTGACAACTGATACATGAGGGTTTTCTATGGATTTCTGGCAAAAGATGCTTTTATTGGGCAATCCATTTTGCAAATTCTATGTGTGGGATTTAAGAGCCTTATAAAGCAAATGTACAACAGTGACTCATCATAAGAGTGGTGCTGCTATTTGACAAACCAGTTTTAGAAGGGTTAGCAGTATCCTTAGAGCTGTTTGTGATGATGCCAGTATTTGGCCTTAAGACTAACTTTGAAGAAATATTTTTTCTTAATCAAAATCAACATGTGTTTTCTGTTACAATATTACAATAGAATTAATATATGCTGCTAGTTAGGACACTTAGAACATTGAGAGTTGTCTTTCAGAATTCAAACAGACTAACTGAAGTTGGTGTTATTTATATTGTTTATACTTTTTGTACTTTCTACTGCTCACACTCTACTCTCTTTAATGAAAATTTATCTTTTTTTTTTTTGAGACTAAGTCTCACTATTTTTGCCTGTGGAACCGCAGGCTCTTGTTGCCCAGGGTACCACGGACTCAAGCAATCCCCAGCCTCAGCTTCCCAGGTAGCTGGGATTACAGGTGCGCGCCACCACGCCCAGCTATTTTTTTGGAACTAGGTCTCCCTACGGGCCCCAGGCGGGACTTGAACCGCGATCCCTAAGCTCCAGCCGCTTCATAGGCTGAAGCTTACAGGCATGAGCCACTGTGCCCAGCAGAAAATTTATCTTTGTAAAAAAAAGTGTGCGATACAGTCTGGTAGCTGGGAAAGTGGATGGTGAGTGGATGGAGGTAGTCAGAGGCAAAAAGAGAAACATGCATGAAATAATACAACAGCATATTTTCAGTGCAATTTTAAAAGCAGTTTATTAAAGCATATGAATTAACAGATGAAGAGAAATACAGGGCTAGTTCCCTGAACAAAGAGCTTCTGATCTCCCGGAGGCTGGAGTTCCTCAAGACAGTGGAAGGGCTCTGATTCTCTAACTTGGAAGCACTCTCTCAGAACAAGTTCTTAATGATTAATGTGGGTTGAAGTTGTTGGGAAGAGGATGATGATGATAAGTTGGTTCTAGTGCAATTTTTTTTTTTTTTTGGTCTATAAGGCATTTAAATTCTCAGCCACAGCTCATTACTTTTAAAGAAAAAAATCTTAAATGAAGACTGCAAGATTCATTTTTAAACTGTATAAATCATTTTTTGTCTAGTTAACACACTACTGAATGTGTCGTTAGATAACTCTTTCCTGGTGGCATTTTCAAAAGCCACTAACTTTGCCTGGGTACAGTATGGGGGTGGTAAATTGGAATGGGATTTTAAAGCAGATTCTTGTTGGTGCACAGCACGAATTAGTTGTATGTGAGGATGGCAGTTTTTCATCTTCAGTTGCCTCTGATGTAACATAAAAAAGAAATAATCCTTCTGTTAACTGAATACCATTCTAACTGCAAAAAAAAAAAAAAAGGTTGCAGCTGTTTTGTTGACATTCTGAATGGTTCTAAGTATTTTGTTGTTGCTGTTGTTGTAAAAAAAGAGGGTGGGGGTGGAGTGAGGATGGGGACTTTAGCTGTACCCTGAGAAATATTAAGAGTTAAACAAGTGAAGAAGAGGTTGGGAGATACTGAGAGGCAAAGCATACTTGGAAGAAAGTAAAGAATTTATGGTAGGGTTCCCCCAGATCATAGAAACCATCCTGTTGTTAAGATGGAAGGAAAGAGTAAATTTGAAACATCATTTACACGTCGATTTGATAGTGGAGTGTGCACAATTTTTATTTTAGTAATTGTGGATGCAGACTTGGTGCCTGGGGCTTGAGTGGCCCCAGAATTTGGGATCAAGGATTTTTGCTGTAACTAAAATCCCACTAGCTGGCCTTGGAGCAGAGAAGTTTGCTGAGATTAGCAACAAGTTTGCAAATTGGAGCAGAGCTGTTGTGGTAGCCCCAGAGACAGAGGTCCAAGCTGGAGCTCCAGGGAAAAGGTTTGTTCTGTTGCCCTGGGAGCGCTGCTATTTTGAAGCAGTGAGAGGTGCCTGAAGCTGGAGCTGCTGCAGGCCTGTTTAAAAGGAGAAAAGAGCTCCCGTGATTGGAGACAGTGGAAGCAAGATGAAGAGCTCCAGAGCCTTGAGAGTAGTAGCAAGATGAGCAGCTCAAGACACTGGAGAAGCAGCAAAAAGACTGGAAGGTATTAACTTGGAGTGCTTGGAACTAGGAAGACTTGGGAAACTTGGAACTTGAAACTTGGAATTTATGTCTGTTGAAAAACTGGACTTTGTGAAATGCTTGTCTCGGGTTTGGAGGGGGTGAAAAGGCACTATCTTGGACATGTGCTTCTTTGTTTGAAACATCAGCTCCATCTTGGAAATGTTTTGGGGGCTTTGGAACTGAAAGTGAATGGGGTAAGATAACTGACCACTTGTGGCCTTAATGACTTTTGTTTTCACTTGTCAATAAATCTTATTGTTTAAATTGCACTGTGACTCTTGCAACTGTCATGAGGGTGGAAAGAACTTGGGGGCAAAAGTCGGATTATAAAAGTGCCACTTTTTCTCCTTTGAATTGTTGACTTGAGAGGCTTCTTGCCCTTTCTGACTCTATTACACATTAATGTGGATAAGTATGTTGGAATAGATTTTTAAATCTTACAACTGGCAGGGCCCTTAGAACAAAGTTAGCTGTCTGATGACTCAGTATATTTATTTATTTGAGACTAGGTCTCGCTATTATGCCCGTGGAACCGCAGGCTCTCGTTGCCCGGGGTTCCACAGACTCAAGCAATCCCCAGCCTCAGCTTCCCAGGTAGCTGGGATGACAGGCACGAGCCACCACGCCCAGCTATTTTTCTGGAACTAGGTCTCACTACGGAGCCTCAGGTGGAACTCGAATTGCGATCCCTAGCCCTGGCCGCTTCATAGGGTGAAACAGACCGTGCCCGGCCTGTTTATTTTCTATTCTATTTCCTTGTTTTCTGCAGATCTGATAGCTTGAAGCTCAGAAAGATGACTTGATTTTTCTAAGGTCACACAGCTCACTAACAGCAGTTTGTAGTTGAGAATTCTTTATACTGCCAAGAATTACAATATTCATGAATTGAGCAAAAAAAAAAAAAAAAAAAATGACCCCAAAGAAAGTGAGCAGAGATGGGAGCAGGGCAAGGACTAGTTAATTAACACTCTGGCAGAAGGGAGGTTTCTGTTTGAAGAGCTCTATTTTAAATATTTAGACAGCTAAAAACCTTCTACCATTACTTCCAGTCATAACTTAGCCCAGCACCTGTTGCAAACAAGTATGTTATTTAGTGGTTGTGACCCACTAAACAGTTGCTGTCAAGGAAGAAACAAAAGTTAAGAGAAAAAAAAGTAAACTAAATTTCTAAGAGGTTGCATATCTCACAAAACATATGGGGTGGAAGAGTAACAGAAAAAGAAACGTTGCCGATAACAACTAGGCCTGCTGGAATCCTCCCTCCACCTTACTTTATAACACCCCCCCCCCCTTTAGGGCCACATTCTATTTGTTTTAAGTAGATGTTGATGTTCAAACTTAGAACAACAAAAAAATTCCACAATGAAACCCCAGGGTGCGTTTCAAGATTCCCCCAAACTGAATATTAATTTGGGATAAAGATTGGATGACAAAGAGTGCTTGTGGCCACAAAAGCACACTCCACTATACAAACACATACACGGGATGCGAACGTTCCCCGCGGCCCCCCCTCCTGTATCGTCCTCGCTCTGGCTTTCAGCAAGAAAAGTTAGGACCAAGGAACGAAAAACACAGAGGGCAAAGGTGGCTGCCACGAGGGCAAAGACTTTCATTCTGCTGCTAACAAGCAGAAGTAAATATAACGTGATCACCCTCCCGCCAAAGGAAAGTCACCCCACGGACTGGCGCCGCGCGCGGCTCCCGCCCGGCGCCATCCCCAGCAAAGACTACCATTCCCGCCTCCTCGCGGGGCGCAGAAGCCAGGCCGCCGGAGCGATTTAGTGCGCAGAGCACTATGGGGTTTGTAGTCTTCTCACTTCATCGGCAGCGGTTAGATCCCACTTTCCGTAAACCACCCGCCCTTCCCGACTCCGCTTCCCTTTCCTCCTTTTCCCTTCCCCCATCTTCTTTCTCCGAGAGTTTGAAAATTCCCGCGGAGTCCGACCCTGGTACACTCGCGAGAACTCAGGTCCACGCGCCGCGATCTCCCTTCCATATCCCCTCCCTCTCGGCCCACCCCCGCCCCTCCCCTCCCGGGCGTGTGGGACTCCGTCTGTCGGCCCCGGGTAACGCGCAAAGCTGGGCCGGCGCTGTCCGAAGGGGAAGGCAGTAGCAAAGGGGTGGACCCGGAACCGCGACACGGGCCGCGGCTCAATTTTAGTTGCTGCGCGGCCCGCCGGCTTGAAGTCGGCGAAGATACTCTTGCGGGGGGTGTGGATCTAAGGTAGCCGAGGAGGTTGCAGCCTGAGGCCGGCGAGGAGAAAAGCCGCTTCCGCCCCGGGTGGAGGTGTGTGCGTCCATCCTGTGGCGGCCCGTCTTCCTCTCATCATAGGGAGATGCTGTGACGGACCGCGCGGGAGGAGCTTGCGCCTCGCGCCGCACTGGACTCGGCAGTCGTAGCGGCTCGGTCACCCGCCCTTCTCAGGTAGGGGGGGGGCGGTGGGCCGCGTGACGGGGGCGGGTCGGCGCGGCCTGGGCCAACAGCCGCGGCCCGGCTCTCCCGCCGCGCCTGGCCCGCGGGGCCCTCCGCGCGTCGGGCCTAGGCCAGCCTTCAGCCCGCGCGGCGCGGCGAACGGCGGCCTTTTCTCGATAATCGGGCTCGCAGGGACGAGCGCAGCGGCTACCGGTACTCCCTCGATGCGCTAGGGCTCGGCAGTACGTTATATAACCGCGGCGGAGTGCGGCACATGGCGGACCTTTCTCTGAGGGAACCTGCGGGTTCCTGGAGTCCGTATTACCGTGGCGTAGCCTCCACATGTTCCTGGCGCTGCCTGGGGTGAGTCCAGGGCGGGGAAGTAGTCTTGACCCGCGATGTGACTGCCATCTGAGTTGTCCGGATCCAGGAGATTTGAATAGCAGTACCTCGTGGAGTGGGAATTAATCTGCCTTGTCCCAGCTGGAGACCTGAGTGTGATTTTGTGAGTGCATGACTGTCCTTTTTTGGGTGGGAGTTGGGGGATTAATTTACACTCAGAATCAGACAGCGTGATTCGTACTGGATGATTGTAGTTAAATAAACGTTATTTATTATTTCTCCTCAAATAGCCAGTTTGAGAAATGCGTTTTGAAGAACCTGGGTCCTTCGGGATAAAATATAGGTCTCTAAAGAGCTAGATTTTTCAGGACCTTCTTTCGCGAGCCTTCACTGATTAGGTCTGCCAGAGGGCAAGAAATCAGAGCAGGTTTACTTATTTTGGAGGATAAGTCCAGGGATGGCAAGCCAGTTCAAGTTAATGTAAAGAGGATGCTGTGGAAGTCCTCTTCGTACTCTAATACTTGAGTCTAATTGCTAGATAACCTGTATCAAAAAGTTTTCAATTCACAAAACAGCAATAATAAAGAGAAATTTGAACTTGCTGTTCAACAATTTTGTGATTTCTTGAATTAAGAGGAGATAGGACTTTGTTTTCTTTCCGGACCTTACAGTTTTTCAGGAATTGCTCATCTTTTTCTTCAGAATGAAGTTTTTAACGTCCCTAGGTTAAGTCAAAGCTCTCTTAAGTATGGTTTGTTTGCTCTTAACTATTCAGATTTATGCTTCAGGATTTAGAAAATCATCCCCGATCCTAGGTCCAGTTTTTACAAAATGTACATGATGTACCTTTACTCATATCATTCAGCCTGGAGAACCATCTCTGCCTTTTTCAGTTTCTCAAATGTCAAATCCTCCTTTGATTAATTGCCCCCTCTTTCTATATAACTGTACTCTATCCCCACGTCTCCCTGGGATTTCACAGCATATGTAGCTCAATTATGGCATTTTTTTGTGTGCGATATAATGCCTTCTAGAATGTGAATTTCTCGAAGTGGGGAAGTAGATGATCTTTTTGCCAGTATATTTCCTTCCCAACGTAATGTTGTAAAAGGTTGTTCGCGGTTAATAAATGTTTGAAAGAAGTCCAACGCAGTGGCACGTGCCTGCAATCCCAGCGCTGGGAAGCTGCAGCCAGGGATTATTTGATTCTGCGGGTTGGAGACTGCCCTAGGCAACATAGCCAGACCTAGTCTCAAAACATAAATAAAAATAAATAAAAAACATAAATAAACTGTGTACATATGTATGGATGATGTATGTTTGAAAGAATAACTTCCAAAAGAATTGAAAGTGTGGGTTTTGTTGGTACTTTATCTCAATTCTAAATTTTTTCTAAGGAATCAAATTGTAAACAAAATGACTTATAGGAATGTTTACTCAGTATATGGCAAAATACAGTTTATGAACAACTGGTTAGATTTTTTTTTTTTCTGCAGTGGAATTCACCTTTTTGGAATGTATATCTTCCATAATGATTTGTACTGTTCTGTGTTGATTCTGTCTTTTCCAGTAATTTTACAGACTTGCTTTGCTGCTTAATGCAGAAACAAGGTCTACAGTATTTAAAAACAAAGTTGGATCCAATACTGAATTTTTTCTTTTAAATAGACTTTATTCTTTAGAGTGGTTTTAGGTTCTCACAACAAAGCATCAGTGGAAGGTAGAGAGATTTCCCATATACACCTGCTGGCATTCATGCCTAACTTCGCCCCATTGTCAACTTCCCCCCATTGTCAACTTCCCCCAACAAAGTAGTATATTTATTACAGTTGATGTCAGTTACAGTTGATGTCACCCCATCATCACCCCATCGTTTTAGTATGCTTTAGAGTAGTTTCATTATATTTATGTTAACAGTCCTGTACTCCCTCTCCTAGCCATTGCTGACCTTTTTCCTGACCTCACAGTTTTGCATTTTCCAAAATGTCATATGATTGGAGTTACACAGTTTATATGTATCTTTTCAGTTTGGCTTCTTAGTAAAACACATTTAAAATTCCTTCATGTCTTTTCGTGCCTTGGCAGCTTTTTTCTTTTTTAGTATTAAACTCCGTTTTGGTGGCACCACAGTTTATCTTTTCATTTACCTACTGAATGACATTTTTGGTTTCCCGGTTTTGAAAATAATGAGTAAGCATGCATGTATAGTGTGTGTGTGGGTGGGTGGGAGGGTGTGGGTGTGGGTGTATGTGTGTGTGGGGACATAAGTCTTCCGCTCCTTTGGGAGTATGGATGGATTGCTGGATTGTATGGTAAGAGTATGTTTAGTTTCATAAGAAACTTCCAGAATACCATTTGTCTTCACACAAGTGGTGAATGAGAGCTCCTGGTTCTCCACATACTCATCAGCATTTCTGGTGAAAGTGTTTTGAATTTTAGCCATTCCAATATAGGCATGTTGTTTTAATTTGCATTTCCTTAGTAAGGTAATGTGAGGCATTCTTATTTATCAAAGTGTCTTTAAAGTCTTTGGCCATTTCTTAATTTGGATGTTTCTTGTTGAGTTTTAAGAATATCAGATTTTAAGATTTGATTTTACTGTTTAACCTGTTAATGTTTTCTGCTAGTAACTTGGTTTCTTAATTTCCAGCACATTTTGGATTTGTTACAAGCCATTGTGACCCTTTGGAATTCCCAAGAATAGTAATATCCAATAATTTTTGTCTTTAAGAATTCATATATAGTCAAGCAAAGAGCAAGCGCAACCAGTAAATTACAAAAATTCTATTTAGGTGGAAAGGAGAGCTCAGAGACAGATGAGATAAAATCGGAAAGAATGAATCTACTGGCCACTCTGAGACCCAACTCCTAGAATGATGGATGGGACTTTAGCAAATAGCGAAAATGGGGATGAAACCCAGAACAGAGTAAATAAAAGAATGAAATTGCTAGATTGTAGCATAATGATGAAGGAAGTGGTTTTGGGAGATTAGGCTGTAAATAGTCGAGAACTACCAGATTTAGGAGGACCTTGATCTGTGATTGAGGTGTCAATTTTTATATGTAGCTATGAACCACTGAAGGTTTATATGTAGCTATGCATCACTGAATGTTTTGAGAAGGGGAGTGGCAAAGTTATCTATGAAAATGAACAGTATTTTCCTTGACCCTGGGCCTTATGTTTCTGCTCTGCCTCTCTGATGTTGGGTTAGAGTTGAGACTTTGCAGATCACCTGATTGCAGTTCAGAAATGTTAGAACTACTGAAACTGCTTAATTTTGTGCCACATTGAACAATGTGTTTCAAATGCCAAAATGCACGATGTAGATTTGGGACTTGAAAGGTCTTTCTCCCAATTTGTTCCCTATAGATTCAAAGGCTAACTTAAATTTGAAGAACTTTTTTTCCTTCATTGAACTTCTTTTTTTTTTCCAACTCCATTGTGCAAGACACATGATAATTGAAGAGTGGGAGAGATAGGTATTCTTTTCTAGAAGACAGAAGAACAGCATTACATGTACAAGTAAATAATAGAACCTGGATCTGAGACAGTTTAGTCTGGTTCAAAGTTGTATGCCTTTTCCAATAATCTGAATGGAACCTTTTGATTTTTTGATCACCATGGTTATTCTCAGAGACTAAGAATGTTGGTATCTTTTCGCTCTTGAAATATAGGCATCAAGGTATTATGAAATCAACTGAGGATTTGTTCTAATCGAATGGAACTGGATTATGTAGAAGCCAGGTCCAATTAATTTGCAGGTCAGGATACAATTTATTAAAAATTTAAAAATGTGTGTGTGGCGGGGGGATGAGGGTATGATTTAGATGGAGATAAACACTTAGGAAGACACTAATGTACTTGAGGATTGAGAGGAAATTATTTCTTGTGTGTGCATCTAGCATCATGGCTTTTAGTATTAGTTAAATGAACTAAGAAGTAGATTCAATTGTGAATCTTTAACTCATTGAATGTGGAAGGTAAGACAAGAGGCTCACTAAAGAAGTTAAGTAGCTTCAAGAATATGGAGTTCTTTACACTTCATACTTAAAAATTTCTGAATTTCTAAGGGTGACACTAATGTAATGATGCAATGTTGACATTTCCAGGAATTGTCTAGACCAGAGACCTGATTTTTGGAAAGCAGTGAACACATAAAAAGCATAGTTTAGCCCAAGATTTATACAAACACAGATTTTTTTCTTTATTTTTAAAATTTTTTAAAATATTTTATCTTGTGATTATCATACATCAGTCATGTTTGCATGGTTGTATTGTACCCCTTAATCCCCACTGCACCCCCCCCCACTCCTTCCCACCTCTGGTCACTCTAGTAACTCTCGCTGCAAGCTGTTGGTCTGCAAACACAGGTTGTTTCTGAGGGATCAGTGCAATAAATATTATTTATTATTTTCTAAGGGTTCAGTGACTTTCTGATTTCCGTGCGTTGGTAGAGTTCCATAAATCTGGAAAATACACTTTAGAATAGTGCTACTTCTTGCTAGTAACAATAAATTCTTCACTTCAAAATTTTCAGATAACTTTATTTCTGGTTACTAATCTTCCTCTTCCTCTTTTTCCTCTTCCTCCTCTTCCTATCTTCCTCCCTCTTCCTCTTCCTTTCTCCCCACCCTATTTTTCTTCTTTTGACTACAGACTCAGTTAATGTACAGCTTTAGGGTAGGATACCTTTAGGGTAGGCCACTTTTTTTGCCCTGTGAGGTTGAATGGAATTTGAGGGTAAGGAGATAATGCTCTTACCTCACTCTGTTTACTCTTCTAGCCTAAGTTGTATTACTTTTCTCTGTCTCTCACAGTTCTCAAAACAAAATTAGGGTCATAGTGACTGCATTTGGTAGTTAATCCTCAAAGCCTAATATAGCTTATGTTTAGTCTAGATTTTCTATTTTCACTTTTGGATTTCTAACTCAGTTTCATATTTTGGTTGCGATTCAGGGGAGCTTGTCACATATATTACAAATAAAAGGTAATTTTCTTTCTTTTTTTTTTTTTTGAACCTAAAGACAATGCCAAACTCAGTTCCTGAAATCACTTGGGTTTGGACATTTTTCCCTGAATTCTTTCCCTTTTACTGTAATAGTTATTTTTCTAAAATATTAATTTATCTTGTATGTTCTAGGGTAATTTAGACAATAAGATTAATTGCATTGAATCAATTTTCAAAGAATCCTGGAATTTATATCCTTAAGGACATCTGGCTTAATTGTCTTTACTCTCCTAATTGGAAAGTTTTTCTTGGAGAGAACACCTCAGACCTAGTAAATAAAATAAAACTAAAATCACATTAAAATGCATAGTTTTATTTACTTGTTTGTAGTACCTTTTTTCCCTCACTAAAAATAAAATTAAGTATGTTGCATAACTATGTCATAGTAATGTCTTCTTTTAAAAATATTTACAGTGGAAGTATGCGAGACTTAACAGCACAGGTCACCAGTGGTCTTCTGCAGTTCCCAGAAGTAACTATTCAGGCACTTGGAGAAGACGAAATAACATTAGAATCTGTGCTTCGAGGAAAGTTTGCTGCAGGTAAACTAATACTGCTGAAAATTACTGATTTGATTGATTTGTAAAATAAACATTTTCAGTTAATGTGGAAGAAACTAAAAGCAGAATCAGATCAGAGAGGTCTTAAATTTATGTTAACTACAATGTAACAACATTGACATACTGGATATATTTTCAGTGAGTCTCTGGGAGATAATAGTTCTTTTTTCCTTACTAAATGTAATATATTTGAAAACTTTGACTTACTGGGTTTCTGTATTTGGAATGTAGAAATTATATACACCTGGGTTTTTTTAAATAATTAGTTTTATAGTGACAAATTTGGGCTAAACAGTTTTAGAAGTAGAAAAATAGTTTGGATGCTTTTAAGATTTGGGAAGTGTCATTTGTTAATTCCATTAAACAAGATTTTTAGTATATGAATTAGATTATGTAACATACAGCAGAAAATTGTACCAAAGAAGATATTAAATAATGGGGTTCAGACTAGTGAAAGATTACGAAAACATCTGAAGACAAATTTAACAGCTATCCTTCCCAACACAAGGAAAACAGCAGAGTGTATAGATCAATCACTTATTATTTTCTTGAATATTAATATATTTAATGTTACTCTGTGACGTGTACTGTGAACAGCTTTTATTGGGGTATTAGACTTTTCTTTTATAGATAGCTGAGGATCAGATAGGTCAAAAAGCTTGACCCCAGTTATGCAGATACAAAGTGGCAAAAAACTACACACAACACATTTAAGCTGTGTCTGGGAAGTCACTGTGCCATGTTATTTACTTAATATGGAATCCCTCAGTTTAGTATATTTGTCTGCATTATAGATAATGCAGATTTAGTTGTAAAGTTATTACCATCCATCCAGTTGCTCAAGCAAAAGTTCAGCAAGCAGATTATGTAACACAGCAAGCATATCTCTCTTCTCTCTTCTAAGATTAGCCTCCCATCATCTACTATTCTCTATTCATGGCCACTAACCGAGTGTTGGTACTTCTCCTTATTTAGACTCTGTATTTCCCTTGCTGGCTATTCTCTATTTTACTCTGGAGTATCACTTAAAAACATTATCAGACAGTCAATTTCCAATTAAAAACCTTTTATTTTTTCACATTGGGTCCACAGAAAAATCAGACATGTCTAGTAAGAAACTAAGAAGGCATTTTGAGATTCCTGTTGTTAAGCCAGTTATGTCGTTTTCTCAGCTAGATTTTGAACTCTTAAGTATCTATCTACATTCATACACACACACACACATATATATATATACATATATGTACAACTCCCATGACTTGTAGCTTAACTCTTGAGATATAATGGACTAAAACTAAGAGAGTTGGCTCTCATCACACTTGGGAATTCACTCTGCCTATGGTATTTTAGTTGTATGATTTTGGGCAAATGACTTATCAGTATAGAGATTTACTTGCCTTGCATTGCCTTATCTTTGTTTTGAGGTATGCCAGGGAATAAATGAGATAATGTGCTTATTTAGGATGATGCCTTTACTGACTGAATGAGCATTTTGTTACTCCAGTAGTCTTGCTCAATGTTTTTGGCTAATATGAGGACCATTCTGTTGTGTAACTACTTAGATTTCAATATGGGGTGTGTCAAGTTTTATGTAAGAGTCCTATATTATACATGTAAAATAGCTAATTGCTTAGTTTTGTTGAATAATGTAATATTAATATAAGTAATATTTTAACTTTTTTTCTAGGGAAAAATGGACTTGCTTGCTTGGCTTGTGGTCCACAACTTGAGGTAGTAAACTCTGTAACAGGAGAGCGGTTGTCTGCATATAGATTCAGCGGAGTGAATGAAGAGCCTCCTGTAGTCCTTGCTGTGAAAGAATTCTCTTGGCAGAAAAGAACTGGTTTGTTAATTGGATTGGAAGAAGCAGAAGGGAGTGTTCTCTGTCTTTATGACCTTGGTATATCAAGAGTGGTCAAAGCAGTTGTTCTTCCTGGAAGGGTAGGTACTATTCAAGATAGGCAGACTCTTTCAAAACAGAACCTTTGCTGCTTACATGGGTGCATTGACTTTATGAAAATTCATTATTATTTTACTTACGTGGACTGGTGTTATATTTCAGTAAAAAGTTCAAAGTAAAAAAGAGGTTCAAGATATTACCAAAGAAACTTTATGAAAGGAAAAAAAATTTTTTTTAAACTTTATTCTTGGTTAGAAAATTGCAATGTAAAATGACATGTAGTGTTCTAATATTCTTTTGTATAAAGTATCAGCTGAGTCATTCTTACGCTAACTAAGTTATCTAATGGCACTGACAATTTATTCATTATCATGTTTTGGTTTTTTTTTTTTTTTTTTTTTTTCCTCGCTTGAGAACATAACCATAGAGCTTTATGGATTATATATCTTCACTATTAGGATTCAAAAATTATATTTAAATAATGGAACCATTTATTAATTTATATGTCTGCCTTATGACAGACATCCAGTGGTAGCTATAAATGTACTTTAATTTCTGGTTGCTTCTTTAGCAAGTTTGTAACTATCCTATACATGGTGAGAAAAATCCAGACATTTGTAAATATACATAGATACAAAATAAGAGTTCTTTCTATACATGATGTGCAAAAATTGTGTAATCTATATAATCATAGAATTGGAGTTTTAAAACTAGAATGAATCTTAATATCAAGTAATGTTTTTATATTTGAGGAAAGTGATCCAGTGAGGTAATGTAAGGGTCTAAAGTAGTTTATCACTTAGTATCTGATACAATATGTCATCCCACTCCCATCTGCAGTTTGCTTTTTTGTGATTGCAGCTACCTGTGGTCTGAAAAATACATATTTGCATACTAAGATATTTTGCGAAAAAAATCTCATTTACATAGCTTGTTATAGTGTTAAAGTTGTTCTATTACTAGTTATTGTTAATCTCTTACTGTGCCTGATTTATAAATTAAGTTATAGAGATATATGTGCAGGAATATAGACATACTAGGGTGTAGTTCTATCTGAGGTTTCAGGCTTCCATTGACTATTTGGAACTATAGATGTACTACTAGTGGTGATGATTTAAAAGGTTAGATGATTACTACTTCTGCTTTTAAAATCAATATTAGCACTTACTATAAAAAAAGCTAGATTCTAGGGGGTAGATAGATGAATTGAACTTGGTTCATGCTTTCAGAAAGTTTGTCGTCTAGTGGGAAAAGACAGATTATAACATAATTATATTGGTATTTTGATAATTTTAAGTACTTGGGACATGTAGAATATCTGGATCCTTTCCACTTAAAAAGATTGGACATTTTTCAAGTAGAGACTGGTATGTAAACAGTCAGTATAGGAAACATTTGGGACACTTTGCTTCTTCAAATTGTTGGGGAGAGGGACGGAAGGAAGTTAGAATAAGGAATGATAAAGATTGGGAATGTGAGATGCCCTTGTTTGCTATTAGAGGCTTCCTAATGTCTGGTGAAGTCATTTTAAGTTTGAAGCAGAGCTTTAGTGTAAAAAATTCCTTGGATTTAGGGTAGGTCAAGAAAATGGCGATGAACTGAAATGGAGAGAATTAGACAAGTTTAGAAGGTAATATAGAACTTGTTGATTATTAGGATGAGTAATTGAGACAGAACAAGACTTTAAAAGTCTCTGGTTCTTCAGTTGGGTAGATAGTTGATATCACATAGAAGAGGAATTCTAAGAGAATACAGGATTGTCTCACTTATATGAAGGATATAGGGAAAAACGAACAAACGGAAAGAAAAATTAGAAACAACCAACAGAACTGGTCAATAGAGTGAGAGGAGGAAAAAACGGGGGAGGCAGAGGGCACAAAAAAAAATAAGATGGCTAACAAGTGTTAAGGAAGTGGGAAGACCCTGGGCAGTAATGTAATATATACAAAATTTAAAACATAAATTAATTTTAAAAAACAGTAAAAATGTGGGGAGGGTGGGGAATAAGGGGTATAATACAAACATGTAAGCATGACTTATTGCACGATAACTGCAAAATAAAAAAATTTTTTAAATTAATGCAACTACATAGAAACCAGTGAAAAATAAGCAAAAGGGTTTGAGTGGATACTTCAACAAAGATATGGATAGTGAATTAAATGAAAGTATTAAATAAGTATCTATGAAAGATATTCAACATCATTAACCATTAATGAAATAAAAATTAAAGCTGAAGAAAAAAAGGAATTCTAGGAGAAGGAAAATATTGGGAGAATAGTGATAAATGCCTTCAAAAGTAGTTCAGCCAACTTAACGGTTTGGACTGTTTGCTTTTAGCTGCTTTTTTAAAAAATTAATTGAGATAGTTTTATCAGTTATTGTTCATGAAGAATGTAATTCATATTCATGAAGATTTCTTACTTCGTTGAGGGAAGTAAGGAAAATATGCTTTAGTATTCATAGTGTTATAATTTGAAAAGGTAGGCAATTCATGAAATTACAGTTTTCAGAATTAAAAACACTCTGGAGTGTTTTGTATTGTAGGTAAATATAGAGAGAGCCAGGCTTTTATCTGTAAGATAAATTATAACCTGAAATATATTGCTATACGAAAACAAACATTGATAACACATTTCCTCTTTTTCTAGGACATTCATCATCTTACAGTAGAAATTACCAGAGATTTAATTCTTATACCTGATTTAATTGTTATACCTAATTTAATTGTGAAGTAATAGAAAGCAGGAGGAATGTTAAGTATAAGACATGGATTTTTAGGTACAGGCATTTAAAACTTGATGATGAGGTGAGAGGAAAGTGAACTTTTTAACTCCATAAAGAGTTATGATTTCCTTGACCCAATTTCAGTCCTTGTTTAAATGTGAGAATGTGGTCAGTGCCAAAACATTTTGCAAATTATGAACTTCTGATAAGTAAGAGCTTATATAGAATGACTCTTTTTAGGGTCTAAGACATAAATATGATGTCTGGAAAATGGTGTAGACAGTAAATTTGCTTGGAATGATTTAATTTCACTTTTCTTAAAAGACTGTATAACCATAGAGTAACTGGTTTAGAGACCTAAAGTGAGAATAACCTAGGTTTACACTTAACCTTGGTTAAAACATAGTATTTTATCTTTTAGCAAGGTTAATTTTATGTAGTCTAATATTAAAGTGTTTCTGTGAACGTTAAATGACCACACAATGCTTGACATCTAGTAAGTGCTCAATAATCATTGTTACTACATCTGCACAATTTTTACATATTGAAATAATGATGCCAACCCTGTTTGTACCTGTTGATTTCATTTATTCAAATTCACAAGTACTAGTTGCAGATTTATAATTCTATATTAACTATTTAAATCTATTATAACTAAAAGCTGTTGAACTTCAAAACTTGTTTGTTGTGATCGTAGTCCTCATTTTGTAGAAGTAAATCATATTCTGCTTTCTAGGTTACAGCTATTGAACCTATAATTAATCATGGAGGAGCCAGTGCAAGCACTCAGCATTTACACCCAAGTCTGAGATGGCTTTTTGGTGTGGCAGCTGTGGTTACCGATGTTGGACAGATCCTTCTCGTTGACCTGTGTTTGGATGACTTGTCATGCAGTCAGAATGAAATTGAGGCATCAGGTTAGTTGTCTTTTTTGCTTGAAAGGAAAATGAATGACTGAATAGTCTGATAGTCTGATTTTTTTGACATAGAAACTTTGTTATCTTTGTTTCCTTAATTGTTTGAACCTACTATTTTCTTGTTTAGGACACTGGATATACTTTTTAGATGAGTTGTTCTGTTTCATGGGAGAAGTATAAGTAGCTCTTTAAGGGGATAGGAATAGCGATTTGTTTCTATATATATATTTGAATTATCTTAATAAATTCCAGAAAAACAGATGATATAAAGTCTTGATCCATTTCAGATAGTATAAAGTTATTTAGCCATGTAAGGTCTAAAATATAGTGTTGTTGGCATACAGCTTGTGTTGCTTGTGTTCCTATGGTAAGACTAAGATAGAAATAAATTGATTTAATAGAAAATGACGGTAATTAGAAGTATTATCATAAAATAGCATTCTAAAATAAAACTAATGGTGCTAGTTATCCTAGAGGTAGTTTCTCCCTTAATACTAATGCTTATATTTATGAATACCCTCTTTATAATAAATTCATATTGAATGGAACTCTATTTTTTTTTTAAATGAGGAATTAAAGTCTTAAGAACTTCTAAAAAATTATCATGTAAGTTTTAGGAAAAGACCATTTCACGTCAGATCTTCAGCAGTCTTGGAATATTAGTGTGGATCTGTTCATTGATAGATCAACTTAGGAGTTACAAATTACCAGTATTTAACCCCAGTTTATAATTATATAACTAACAGAAGTTGTCAACATGTAATTAAACTTTAAGTGGTAAAAAATCAATTTGATTAGTAAACGAAGAACTAAACCTTGTGAAAGAAATTTAAACATGCAAACTGTGACCCCTAAAAAAACTTTTGACAGAAATAATGGCCACATGTACACTCAAGAAAAAGTGACAAAAGCTCTACCTTAAAATGTCATAGGTATAAACCTGACTGGTGGATAAAATACTTGAGAAGTTTAAATGGAAAGAATTGATCAGTACAACTAAAAATGACTTTTTAGAATATTGGAAATGGTCCTGATGTCATTTCCCCCCCCCTTAGTCTATTTTTTAGATAGAAGTGTAGATGTAAGGTGAATTAAAATGCTCTTCTTAAAACAATTAAAACTCTTCAGGTCAAACTTTTTTTTTTTTTTCAAAAGTCATCAGTTGGGGGGAATAGCTTAGTGGTAGAGCATTTGACTGTAAAAGTCATCACTCAGTGGTTGAATCCAATACAAGGATAATTTTGTATTGACAGTCTGGATTGTGATCAGAGAACAGAACCATTTTTCAATCATGAGACAGACTTGGATATTATAGTACCCAAAAAAAAAAGTTTTTGTGGTCTAAAGCAAAATCTACTTTTTGTCCAGAATTAGTTTAATTATTTAGGCTTCACTGAAATATAATATGTGTGTGTGTGTGTGTGTATACACACAAAAAATGAGGTTCCTAACAAAGTACAAATACTGTTGCAACTTTTCAATTGTAACAGTAAAGATTCTGTAAAATGTGTTTTTCCACATTAATAGATACAGTTTACCTTATTCTCTTGACTAACCGTATAGCATTCCATGGTATAAACTCTTTTGGGGGCAAAATTGAACTATTTGCTAAATTCTCTGAAGAAATAATCAAAAGGAATTAAGAGGGTAATGGTTCAAGAACACTGTGATATGAATTGAGCAATCATTTGCCTGTATAGTAAATAAGATCAAATTTTTATTAAACTGAAGATTTCATGTAACATCAACTATATAGAAGAAAACAGGAATGCCCATGTACCCATCACTTCAAGTTAATTTTCAAAATTTACAGTATGTGTATCTGTTTCATTTCCTTTCCCCTGCATTAATTTATAGTAAATAGTGATTTTACTACACAATCGTGATGACACTGGGACTAATTCCTCAGTCTGATAGTCCATAATCAAATCTGTGATTGTTTTAAAAATACCTTCTTGCGTATAGTGTTTCCTATGTCCTTAAATATAAAGCATTCCACCCTCTATTCTTACTTATTTTTAATGTTGTTGACTGGCTGAAGAAGTCATTGGGTAGAATACTGCAAATTTTTGAAGTATTACTTGTGTCATTTATATTTTGTATTTTCTGCAATAGTATGTTAGCTCTGATTAGATTAAGATTTAATATTTGGCAAGGATACTTAGGAGTGCTGGATGCTTCCTAACAAATCACATTAACAAATACATCGGATCTAGTTTCTTATTTGGTGTTCTGTAGGCTCTGAAGATGACAGCATGATCCTTTCTATATGAAAGTTTCCTGTCAAACTTTGTCCCAGTGGTTCTCAAATGGGGGTGATTTTTTTCCCTCCACAAGATTTTTGGTAATGTCTAGAGACATGTTTACTGGACAAATGTCTACTGGAGGGAGCCAATGATACTGTTTAAAATTCTACAGTGTGTGCAAGACAGCCCCCATAACAAAGAATTATCTGACTCAACATGTCAGAAGTGACAAGGTTAAAAAGTGTACTTTAAGTTTATGGTTCAGCTAATTCATTTGAGATTGTTACCTGAATCTTCTATTTCACTAGAAGCTGCAAAAATCATAATTTAAAAATTCTGTTAATATAAATAATACTTTTCTAATTAACTAGAGCTGTTTGTTAACCTGAAATACAATTTATACAGAAAAGGCAGGATGAATGATTTTACTATTTGTTCAAGTACTAATTTTCAGATAAAGAATTTGTACTTAGTAAATGCTTCCAATAGTTTAGTAAAATCTTTCGTAGGTGTGCAAGGCAGGAACTCATGAGAATTTTATATGATGCTTTTAATTTCTTTTTTTTCATTACTATTATTATTTGATGTGCAAAATATCTGATAATTTGACACATCCCAGTTAGATTTTGATAGCTTCCTAGGTTCCTATTCCAGATGGGCCACACAGGCCCATCGTTAATTTTCTGCCCCAGATCTGCAATTAACTGTTTACCCAAGGGGAGTACTTAGCTTGTTAGGTCTAAATTTGAATAAAGAAACCATTGATTTTGTTTATGATTGTTAAAGGAAATACTTAATAGATTTTGTGAGACTTTTAAGAAATTGCACTGTTTTGAAAATCATAGCATTTACATAGGTATTAGTGGCTATTTTATAGTTTATTACAAATCTTATTTAAATGACCCTAATAGTCTTCAGCTGTGACGTGTATAATGAATAACACATATGCTTATATGTTATTTACAGCTTGTTAATCTTACTTATCTCATTTTTAAGATCTTGAAGTTCTAACTGGTATCCCAGCTGAAATACCACACATAAGAGAAAATGTGATGCGAGAAGGACGCCATCTGTGTTTCCAGTTAGTAAGCCCATCAGGAATAGCTGTTTCAACTCTTAGTTATATAAATAGGACAAATCAGCTTGCTGTGGGTTTTTCTGATGGCTATCTAGCACTTTGGAATATGAAAAACATGAAAAGAGAGTAAGTATGACTTTCAGCTTTTATTTAATTATTGTTAGTTTCTTCCTGAATATAATGTACTCAATTATTGGTATTTATAAGTTAGAATAGTGAAAGGTAAACTAGATTTATGATGGAATGAGTATGAGTAATTTTTCAGTGCATTAAACCATAATTTGATACAGAGGAATGACTTAGCACAAGAATTTAGATTCATTAAGGCATGGTAATTATTGTGTTCTAGTTTGCTGGTAAAGTGTGGTTATAAATTACATATTTGTATGCTATAAATTTTTTCAGAAACATTTTCCCCCCATAACCATGTCTGTAAAATACTTCAGTAATGTTTTTCAGTTGACAGAAAAAGACCTTAAAAATTAAAGTGATTAAAAGTGCTGGTTTTTTTAAACTCAAAAAACAAAACAAAATGGTGTTTTAATTTCTTATGCTGCCAAAATTTCCTTCAAATATGACTATTAATTTACTATATATAATAAAAAGTATTACTTTTTTAATGTTTATGGTTTTAAATTGCAGAACAGTTAACCTTTAATGGAGAGGAACCCTTTTATTGAGGAGACAGCAAATAGCCTTTATACATTTTTAAGTTAATCTCTATTAAGAGTTAAATAGATAACTATCTCTTATAGCATCAGTTTAATACTTGTTTTCTGAGGAGTTTTAAAGGCATATTGGATTGTTTTCTTGAGTATATTTTTTAAATAGGAGTCAATAATATAGTCATCTTTCTGAAATTTCTGCCTACTTAGCCTTGCTAGCAAATTTTGGTACCTGTTTCACTGAATTTGGTAATAAATGTTTGCTAAATTTAAAGTGAAGAAAGAAAGCCAGGTACAGTGGCGTGTGCCTGTAAGCAACAGCCTATGGAGCACGGCTGGGACTGGGGATTGCGGTTCAAGTCCCACCTGGGGCAACATAGTGTGAGACCTAGTTTCAAAAAAATAGTTGGGTGTGGTGGCACGCGCCCGTAATCCCAGCTACCTGGGAAGCTGAGGCTGGGAATTGCTTGAGTCTGTGGTACCCTGAGCAACGTAAACAACAAACAAACAGACAAATAAAGTGAAGGAAGAAAGAGCTGGAAATTGCTTGAGTCTGTGGTACCCCGAGCAACGTAAATAAATAAATAAACAAACAAATAAATAAAGTGAAGGAAGAAAGAGCTGGGAATTGCTTGAGTCTGTGGTACCCTGAGCAACGTGAACCTGCAAATAGCAAGACCTAATCAGATCAATCAATCAATCAATAAAGTGAAGGAAGAAAGAGAAATGAGAATTCTAAGAAGATTCCCTCAAATAACACAGGTTCATTTCTTACTATTGGATTCTTTGATAGTAATAGAATTATTGAGATACCTAAGTAAACATTGACTGTACTTGCATGTCTTCATATTTTTCTGCAGAGCACCAGTGATTAAAGTGACTCTGCTAGTCTCCAATATCTCCGTATGGGAAGTTCATCTCAGCAGTCTTTGCTGATGTTCTTTTATCAGCTCTTTCTTTGAATTGTTTCTAAAGGCATGTTTGGAAAATCTGGCCTTTTCTGTATTTTCTGTACTGTGATCATCTCTTTTCTAATTTTGCTTTTTAAGGGGTTTATGGGAATACTTCAGATGCTGTGATTTACCCTACTGAAATGATGTATCTAGGGTTCCTCTTATTATCAAGAAGCACACTGTTGAATACATTTATTAATAGAATGTCTAGTTCATCCCAACATATCTTCATGTGCTATATTAATTTTAACTCTTCCCAGTTTTACCTAGGGTGGTTGTCATACCTGTAGTCTTGATGTTTCACATCCTCTGTATTTTTTTATACTTAACTGTGCTCCCCAGGCACTAAATTTTGGTCATATGAGCAATAATTGCTAAACCAGTATAAGGCACCTTCTTCCTTAAGTTAATGTGAATTGTACTAATTTTTTGCCCAATATAGATACTATACACAGTTGGAAGGTGGAAGAGTTCCTATATATGCTGTTACTTTTCAAGAACCTGAGAATGATCCTCGTAATTGCTGTTACTTGTGGGCTGTTCAGTCTACACAGGATAGGTAAGCATGATAACTGTGTTTTTCAAGGTATTTGTCAAACATGGAGCAATAGTTAATTTCTTTTGGAAAGCTTTGCACTCTCCAACAAAACAGTTCTCCAGATGAAGACAGCATAATTGAGTGATTTTTCTCTTTATTTTTCATTGATGATCTGTGAAATGGTTACATTTCGTTATACATGCTCATGGTAACTCACTGTTTCCAGTAATCTCTCTTCTGAGTCCTTCCTACCTTTGATTCTGGAGGTCAGTTTTGATCTTTTCAGTCGCTGTCTCCACTTTGAGGTTTTATCTTACTTTACAATATAGTGAGTTAGTCAAGAAATGAAGATCTGTTTTGCCTCTTTTGAAATTTACCTATTGTAAAGAAAAATTAAAATGAAAATTTAGAGACAGTTGTTGGGAATGCCCCTCGTTGAGTCAAATCCATATTTCTGAGTGTAAGTGGGCTAGAAACAAGTTTGAGGGGACATGCCTTATGAATGCTATATGTAGCATGCTGGGGGATGAAAGTGGGGGAGGGTTAGCTAAACAAATTTTGTATTCTATTTATTTTTCCTTTGAATACTCATAGGATAATAAAGTCTACTAATAAAGTCTAATAAAGTCTGTGTGTGGGTTTATTTTGTTTTCCTTTTCCTAGACTCCCCACATTAAAGTCTAGAGAGCTTCCCTCTTAAATTAATTTGGAACTTGGTTATTAAGTTTAAGTTTATTCATTTTTGCCATGTCATTCCTGATTTTATGAGTTTGTACAGGTTTAGTCTGTTTAGTAATTGATGCGTACTTTGTCCTAAATAACTTTGAAGCTATTTGAACTTTCTCTGCTACAAATCTACTAAAAACCTTGTGAACCAAATCTACTTCTTAGATATGTTCTTCATATATCTCTTTTAAGGTAAGTTGCAGTGCTAAATATACATGTGAAGCATAAATGAATGGTAATTTAAAATACAAGCGGGATGGTGTTTTCTTTTTTAATTGACATGCTCCATATTTACTTTATTTTTTCATAACATCATTTGAAACATGGGAACAATTCCCAGTGATTTTAGACTACTTTCTAGTATTTTTTAATAGGACAGTTTAATTTATAATTTAATAATTTAATTTAAATTATTCCTGGATGACTTACTTGCATTTGTCAGAATTATTGATGAGAAGTGTTTTTGAAAACTTCCGGGCTTTGATTTGGTCTCTTAAAATTAATTGGTCATGCACCTCTTTGAGAGTCAGGTGAAGGCTGTGACATAGACTGGTATGTCTATATGTAATATAATGGTTGAAAGCAGGATTCCTGACTTGAGTGAGTTCTGTAAATTTTATATGAGTATTTACATATATACATGTGTGTATTCATATATAAACTACATATGTACAAGCTACATATATACAAGTAGAAACCTCTTAGCAAGACGTGTAAAATTTGTAGGAGGTTACAGACTGCCTTATGTCTTGAATCAGTGTTAATTTTTTTGTCTTTATTTTCTTGCATAATTCACTTGTGTACAGTGTTTGATTTTCACCCCCTTATGTATTCCCCATATTTCTCCCACCACATTGGTACCTGTGACTATCCCCATAGTCCCTTGTGTTCTACCTTCCCCTGTTTTGACCTACTTCCCCAACCTTCTCCTGCTCTATGCCCCAGACCTATGATTTGTCTGAAAGTTTTATCTTTTTTCTGATCCTTTATTGTTTCCCTATATTCCTCTTGTGAGACCATCAGACATAAATCTTTTTCACTCTGACTTATTTCACTTGGTGCATACCCCATCCATCACCATCTGTGTTCCTACAGATGACAAGAGTTTCTCTCTTTCAGTTGCTGAGTAGTATTCCATTGTGTTTTTTGTTTTTTTTAATTCATTTTATTGATTTGTCACAATTGTGCATTAATTGATTCCTCCTCCTCCCTCCATATCTCCCCTCTGTATCCCCCCTTCAGTCACTCCTCCCATTTTTCTGCAAATTGTTGGTTAGTTAAGTTGATGTTCAGCTGTTGGTTGTTTGGCCTGTTGTTCTCTTCTGATATCTGGTAAATGTGTGTGTGGTTTTTTTTTTTGTTTTTTTTTTTTTAATCCCGGGGCTTTCCCATTTCACTAACATTTGTTAACTATCCTGATCTTTTGTGCTCTTTACCTCCCCGGCCTTCTTCCCTCTCCTCCTCTCTCGCTCCATGGATCATTGTGTTAATATACCACATCTTCTTGTCCATTGGTCTTTTTTCGAGACATTTATGTTGTTTGCATATCTTAATGTAAATAGTGCTTCAATAAATAGATGTACAGATTTCCTTTTGAATTAGTGACTTTGTGTTCGTTTGGTATATTCCCAGGAGTAGAATGCTGGATCATATGGTAAATCCATTTTAATGTTTTAAGGATCTTCTGTACCAGCTTTCTATAGTCACTAGACCAGTTTGCATTCCTACCACCAGTGTACCAGTGTTCTTTTTCTCTACTTTTCATCAGCATTTGTTGTTGCCAGGTTTTTTAACATGGGCCATTTTCACTGGTGTAAGGTGGTATTTGAAATGTTTGTGGTTCTGATTTTCATTTTCTTTGCTTCTGGGTATAATGAAGTCTTCAAAGTTGTTTCTGAGATGTATGTCATGAAGTCTTTGCGTTTCTTCTACGTATTTTATGGTTTCAGGTCTTGCATTCAAGTCTTTATCCATTTTGAGCTGGTTTTTGTTCCATTGTCATGCTGTTTTGGGGTGTTTGTTTATTTTTTTAATAACTTTACAGTATAGTTTGAAATCTGAGAATGTGATGCCTCCATTTTCCTTTCTCTAAATTAGGAGAGCTTTGACTATATGAGGTTTTCTGTTATTCCATATTTGTGTAATATTTGTTCCATTTCTTTGAAGAATGCCATTGACTTTTTTTATTGAAGTTGCAATGAATTTGTAAATAGCTTTTGGTGGGATGGCCATAATGTTAATTATTCTGATCCATGAACAGAAAATAGACTAATATTTTTATAAAGATGTGTAATAAAGTCATTTGTTGAATTCTGGATCTCTCCCCAGCACCTTTTTGATATCAGTAGTAGATTAAAATATAAATTTAGATTATAACTGTAAATCAGAAAGCAGATGATGTGATCTCCTTGTCTCCATTAAAAAGCAATCATTTGAACTGGGTGAAGCAGCGCAGGTCTGTAATCCAAGCGCTGGGAGGCAGAGAAGCCAGGGATCGCTTGAGTTCATGGGTTCAATACTACCCTGGGCAACATAGCAAGAACTGGACTTGATAAAAAAAGCTGCCAGTATGGTGGTGGTCACCTGTAATCCCAGCTACCTGGAAGGCTGAGGCTGGGGATCAGGACTACCCCAGACAACATAGTGAGATGTAGTCTCTAGACTCTTTAAAAAAAAAAAGAAAAGAAAAAAAGTGAAATTGGTAGAGTAACTATACCATCAGAAACTAAAGGTGCTGTAGTGCTCATTGAATTGATTGTCATAAAAAACTACATTTAGTTTTATAATACAGAAAGTAAGTGGAAGAAATCCACTGTTAAAATCCCTTTAATGTTGATTATGTGCAGTTTATCCTTTATACTAGCCTTTGAGAGATTTGTCTTTGTTTCAGAGGTGTTTATCCAAAAAGTTGTTAAGTATCTGTAGTATGTCTGAAACCATTCTAGCCATATGTGACAATGCATATCACTTTTATATTTCAGTGAGGGAGATGGATACTGTATGCATAGTATATGTAATTAATATAATTTCAGAGTTGTATTATGTGGAAAATTGCTATTTTAGATAGTTAGGGAGATTTAATGGAGTTGGGGCATATACAAGGAAAAAGCTATGGAAAGAGCTGGGAGAAAAGAATGCAAAGGCCATAGTAAAATGTCTTAAGGAAAAGCAAGAAGGGCAGTATGACTAGAAAATAGATTAATTATAGATGAAACCAGAAAAGTAGATCTGGTTTATATGGCGGGGAGGGGAGGTTATAGATCAGGATAAAGAAAGTGAATTTGATCTGACTGCCTCTGGAAAATTTAAATAAATTTCTGAAATTCTGACCTAAACGTTAGTGTTTTTTTCAGAGCTCTTTTGGTGAGTCTAATAAAAAGTATCCAGAGTTGAGTTGTGCCTCAGAGTGACTGAGTTTTGCAACCTTCCTGTTCTTTTTTTCCCCCACCCCACCCTGCCCTACCAACCTTTCTATTATTTGAGCTACCAGAAGAGAGCAAGAGGGCAGGAGAGACAGCAGAGGACTAAGGATGGAATAGTGTGGGGAACATTACGAGAGTAATATATACTAGAATCCATAGAAAGGAAGTACCTTCAGAATGATCTGGTGGCAGGAATAAAATGAGATTCAAACTGTATAACTTTGGGTATCCTCTTAGTATTTAATGCATACTGTATTTGAAAGTACATAGTAAATTTGGTATCTTTGGTTTATGTCATTATAATATAGCCTTCATCTTCATGGTACAGGACATCTTAATATTTTAAGTAGAAGCCTAACAACATCTAGCAAGAGACCAGGAAGAACAAAGGACATTATGTCCCTTACAGAAAATGTTTTCTTCTAATTGCCACAAAGTTAATCTTGTTTACACTCCTTTGACCAGGTCATGGGCCTACTGCTTTAGCTGCAAAGGAATATGGGAAATGTATATTTTAGGTGACTATGTGCCTAGCTAGAAAAATACCTGTTGATTAAAGGAAGAAGGAATATTGGTGAAATAGTTTCTGCAGTAAAGGTGAACAACACCTATAGTACTCAAACATCATTTTAACTTAATTACAGTAATCTTAGTTTTGACTGTATTGACTATTATATTGCAATCTAAATTTATTTGGATGTTGAGATGCTTAATGTATTAATATGAAATTTTGTGTTTTTGGCTAATTTCTATTTCTTTCAGTGAAGGGGATGTTTTGAGTTTGCATCTGCTTCAGCTGGCTTTTGGTGATAGAAAGTGTTTGGCATCAGGACAAATTTTGTATGAGGTAATGTTGATATGGTCTATTACTCTTTTGTTCATTTTTTATCTGTTTTAAGTGCTTGTTTTGCAGTATTAAGATATTAAATGTTATTTTTACATTCAAGTTAACATATTTATGCTATGCTAATGAAAGAAATGTTAGATTAGTGATCAAAAGACCAGCTATTTTACTTCTCCAAGTACCCTTTTTATCTAATATGAGGAGATTGGGTTAGACTTAACCTTGTGACCTAATTGATGTTCAGAAAAAATATTTTGTTGCACTAACATATCAAGCAGGAAGTCATGGAGAGTAGCTTTTTTAAAGGATCTTGCTCTTAACATTATTAAAGAATAAATGCCTCTACCTTCTCAGGAGACTGTTTACTTAAAGTATTGGGGAAGTAGTGGGGTGCTCCTAGTAAGTTTATTTGGCCAGTCCTCACATTGTTTAGTATAGGCTTTTTTGTTTTGTTTTTGTTCTTTTTTTTTTTTTTTTTTCTTTTCAGTTTTTAGTAGTATAGGCTTTTTGAACTTAGTTTTGACTGTGTATCAGATTTTATAGAAGCCATGAATTCCCTAAATCAGGTGTGGCATTTTTATCCTTACGCATTTTTCTTGGGGAAAGTCTTAACCAGATTTTGTCAAAATTTTTAATGTCATCATTGAGAAAAATATAATTATTCTAGAATAGAAAAATTTCCATGAAAGCACGGAATGAATTATTGGCTTAAAACATATACATATATAAAGTCAGTGATCAGTCCAGTTTAGACTTTAATCAGTAATACCTGAAAGGTCTCATCTTTGATAACATCTTTAGAAGATATATTGATTTTAAAAAAAAATGATTTAGTGGTATTTTTTTTTTCAAGAGATTAAATTTAACCTTTCATTTTATGACATTTAAAATTTAGAGCCCTCTTTAGTGGTTGATTTTTATTGATATTTTAGTTTTTTGTTGTTTTCTTTGTACCATGTGAAAAATCTTGAAATTTTGAGAGCATTTAATTTTACAATGACTTTTACTTAGTTTTACACATAGATTTGTATTTATTTTATTATATTTCAGGGATTAGAATACTGTGAAGAAAGATATACAGTGGATCTCACAGGAGGCTTGTTTCCTTTGAGGGGACAGGCTAGTAACACCAAGTTGTTAGGATGTCAGAGTATAGAAAAATTTCGATCTCATGGTGACCGGGAAGAAAGCCTGAATGAAGGTTGGTAAAATGTACTTAATGCTTGATTTAAGACTTAGGACAGATATTGGTTTTTAGAGTTCATATTCCTTATAGTTAAAACAATTAGAATACTAATTGCAGAATTTATTTAGATCTGTATGAGACATAGATTCTTTTTGTGTTTCAGATTGCTGATTGGTGTAAGACTTGAGAAACCATTATTATAGAACAAGAATTATGTCCTGTATTTTTATTTATTTATTTATTTATTTTGTCCATTAGGTTACAACCTCTTTGTTATTATTTTTTTCCCTCCTCCTCCCTCTGGTGCCCCTTCCATTCTCTCAACCCCACTCTTTGTTGCTTATTAGCTGTGCCGTCCATTAGTCTATTTCTTATGTTGAGTGTCTTTTCTCTGGGTGAGGGACTGCGTTGTTGGGTCCAGGCGATCCTTGCTGTTAGATTTTCAGTCTTAAGTTTGCGTTGGGTGGCCAGATTATATTCGTTTGTGATCTGTCCATGTTTTCTTGCTGCAGGCTGTCCTCTCCAATCTAATCCCATCTCCATTGCTTTGCCGCTTTTCCTTACGGCTCTGCTGTTGGACTTAGGGGGGGTCTTGCCCCCAGCCAGTGTTGGTCAAGAAGTTTCTTTGTGAGTTCAGGCTTCTGCGGGTGGTCTTTGAAGATCATTTTCTCTGCTTCAGTTTGCAGTTTTGATGTGGGGCCCATTATCCCCTCTTGGTCATCCTCTCCTCTCCTGTAATGAGGGGAGGGTGTGTTGCTCTCCTTGAATAAGTCTCCAAAATGAAGACCCGGGTCTTGGCCCGGCTAGTGCGGAAGTGTGCATGGTGACATTGTGTCTCTATGGTTGTTTTTCTGGTCTTACATGCACTGGTTCACTTGGTTGTTCATCTGCTGTGTCCAGCTCAGGCCTGTGGGCTGGACTTTTGTCCGGTCCCTCACCCGTTCTATGTTGGAGTTGGCATTGCATATATTCTGATTCCTCTGAAGTTTAGCTGTAGTAAGAAGTAAGAGAGAGATGGAATGGGCACCCCCCCTCCCTTGCCTGCAGCGCAGGGGCAGGCCAACCAGACCCCCGCGTGCCCTTCTATGCCCCTGGCTTCCAGGGCCTGGGGGCTACACAGCACTACCCAGGCCCGCTGTAAGTGGCCACTTACTAGCGAGTGGGGCCTGCTTCTCCCCACCCCGTCCCCCCTCCTGGGGGACTCACCTGGGAGACCTGGGCCGCAGGCAGCCGCCTCTGCCTGCAGACAGGCAGGGCTCCAGACGCGTAAGCTTCAGAAGGGAGCAGGCCAACCGGATGTCCTGTATTTTTTGAGCCATATAGCAAACATGCCTTTACCTGGCCTAGAATTTTTTTTTCTACATTTTTTGGTAAACATTCTGGCACAGTTAAAATTGCATACATTTTATCAGCTCTTTTTCTTGGTGTGACCTTTGACAAGTTTAACATTTTTGAACTTTTGTTTCCTGTCTGTGGGTGGGCTATTTTAGTTACACCTTTGCAAGGGGTCACTGTCCTCACAATCACATTAAATTTTATAATGTGTCAGGTTCATTCCCTTCTGTGAATGCTTGCTTAATAACCTTGCTTGAGCTTAGCATTTCTGTTTTTATTGACGTTCATTCTCATGGTTATTTCATTCTAAAGATATCCTTTGTTCGCGTTCCAACATCTGTATTTGTGGTCCAGTTTTCATATCTAATTAATAAATGCAAAAAAACAAGTCATTAAACTCTACTTTTTTTAATCACCATTTACAGCTTCCTTTTATGTATTTCCCATTAATCATGTCTAATTTTTGCTTTTCTTCTCTTCTACTGATTCTTACTTTGTACCTATCTTTCCATTACATAATCACCATCCAAATATTGATTCCACTCTGCCTACCCTTTACCATGTAGTAAGGTGAGTCTAGAACTAGACTCTAATATTCGCTAGAACTCTAATATTCACAGGCATCCATTTTAGATAAGGAATTAGCGTCTCTGGTACTTTGTTTCATACTTGGAAGAATATTCATTTAAATCATTTTTACTCTTTACCTACAAAACCTCAAATTATCTTGAGCCAGGATATAACTTCTCTGATGATTATCTTTTGCTAAGATCTTCCTGAAATAGAAAAACATTCAAGATACAAGTGAATCTATTCATATGGAATAAATAATGGAATTGTGTTTTACCAAATCACTTGGAATTAAATTATCTCTTGTTTTAGAAAATCTTGCTATAATTTCATTTGGGCAATTTTATGTTGAGATTATTCACTTAATTTTTAAAAATTATCTCTTTTAGCTTTGTCACCTGACACCAGTGTTTCAGTCTTTACCTGGCAGGTGAATATATATGGACAGGGGAAACCTTCTATATATTTGGGACTTTTTGACATAAACCGTTGGTATCATGCACAAATGCCAGACTCGTTAAGGTATGGTTTTCTCTGTCTCTTTTTCCTCTCTGGTATTTATATGTGTAGCATGTCAGTGATTCATACTTTCATAAAATTTTCCTTCAGGTCTGGAGAGTATCTACATAATTGCCCTTATTTTGCACTGTGGTCACTGGATTCTGTTGTGAGAAGGATTTCTCCACATTCCATCTTGGATGTTTTGGTGCATGAGAGAAGTTTAAGTCGAGGCATTCCTCCTTTATATCCACCTCCTGAGCAGTTTTTTAACCCAAGCACTTATAATTTTGGTATGTAGTTCTTGACAGTTACCTTTTGAGAAAAGTAATATCTAGGAGTATATACATGCCTGCATGTATTTATGTAAGATTTTATGTATAATATTGTCCTTATAATTTGGATAATTTAGAAAATTAATATATGTGCATAAGAGATTTAATTTTTTATGAAGACCGCCATTGTGAATTTGGTAGAAAAGATTAACATTTAATGCATTTATAATAAGGTTTGGTATCTTTTCAGAATAGAAATATCTCTAAGAATGTTGTTTGGAAATTTATACATGTAATAGTTGAATATTTTGCCTAGCAAACTGTTCTTAGACTAATTTCATTTTTTGCTATTTCAAATATAATATATAAGTGGGTTTTCTTTTTTAGATGCCACATGTTTGTTGAACTCAGGAGTTGTTCATTTAACTTGTACTGGTTTTCAGAAGGAGGTAGGTAACAATTTGTATTATGAACAGAATGCTTATTAGATTGATGTCAGATTATGGATATAAACTTTATTGAATGTTAATTTTATAAATGCCAGCTTCTGCTACGTTTATGAGATTAGCAGCAGTTAATGACCTCGGTTTCTGATGGCAACCAGTCAGAGGGGACTTAAGAATGTTTTTATCCATACATCTTATGGAAAAGGGTGAAGCAGAGCAGGTGATGACTGTGTTAAACTCCTGTCTTCCTATCAGATCTTTTTATATTAGACCAAGGGGAATAAATACTGCTGAGGTTTTTTGTGTGTGTCAACATCTATCTATAATCATCAGCTTTTATCAGTAACAGGTTATCTTTCATTAAAGCTTGAGCATTGTTTCTTGGCCTTTTGGCTAAGATCAATTGTAGCGTAAAAACATACAAGCTAACTAAATTAGCTTTGTCAGTTTTATTATTTATAACCCAGCAAGCAGTGGTTTAGTTCAAGAACCAATAAATCCTTTGCAAGAATGTTATCTTCCACGATTTCCATGTAGTGTCTTTTAGTTTAAGTATAAATTAGGGTAGCAGGTTTAATTTTTCTTATGTTTGATTATTTGGGTTAAATATTATTTGGTAACTTTGTTAATCTGTTACAGACTTTGACTTTTTTAAAGAAATCAGGACCATCTCTCAATGAAGTCATTCCTGATGGTTATAATCGTTGTCTTGTGGCTGGCTTTCTATCACCAAGGCTTATTGATATTCAACCTTCCAGTTTAAGTCAGGTGAGATAGTTGAACTATTTTTTTATTTTGGGTCATATGTTACTAACATTCTATGTAGTAAAAATCATTATGCTAAATGAATTTAAGTCAAAAGGAGAAAGACAATTACTGGATGATGTGATTCCACTCATGCATAGAATATGGGGGGTGGGAGGGCAGGAACTGACAAAGTAAACCCAAAATAAATTCTAGGAATCTGACAGCAGGATTAAGGATATCAGGATGGGAAGGGAAATTGGGAAGGGAGAGTGGGGGAGGCCAGTAGAAGGGGAGGGGCCCAGTGGTTAAGGTAAAGGACTATGTATGGGTTTCATGTTGATGAATGTGGTGACTTGGCATCTGAGAAAGTATAACCCAGTGCTCCTAAACATATAGTATTGTACCAATGTTACCATAATAAACAGTAATCTGTGAGATAATCTCTTTGTAAAGGTAAGCTAAGTAGTATAGTACCCACTCTGCATTACCAGTAGCCGTTGTCTTAAGTTTGGCTAGATTCCAATAGGCCATAATGTGACACCAACTTCACTTTGCTGTGTTAGCTGGATATCAGAGAAGAAGCACATTATGGCTGCGTCAAGTATGTTGTGAGTAGTTGTTAAAGCAGTTTTGGAACCATTTTCTGTCCTCCAGAATGAATAACAAGAATGAAAGCTCATGAGAGGGAACTGTCTTTACTTAGATGAACATAATGGTGTAATCAACAAGGTTGGGAACTAATTAGAAATTCTAATTCTTGTTATTTAACTTAGAGCTACTGAACCAGAAACTGCGGGAATGGAGCCCAGGAATTGATTTTAATAAACCTTTGATGTTGTGCTTGTGCAGTATTACGAGAAACACTGTTCTATAGAAGCTAGTTATCTTAGGAAAACTTTTTAGTGAAGGATTGATTCCATGTTAGCAAGATCAAGCTCAATTGTAGAGGTTATGGTCTTAACTTCTCAATAGATAGTTGTTAGTACCATCACTGTTTTCCTTTTTTTTTTCAATACATTTTACTAACAGTATTCTTAACAAATAAAATTATTTCTTGGAACTGCTCATAATTCGCATGTTTTAACTCAGTAAAATGTGCAAGAAATATGTAGAGCAATACCAGGTTATTTTCCTACTAAAAAAGAGAATTTTTTAGCTCCTTTTCCTCAAGTAGTATCTGCATTAACTAAATAATTAACAGTTACATACTATAATGAATTGCTAGAAGAAAGGTTTTAAGTATCAGGTGTAATGTAAATATTGCTGTTCTTAGTTTAATAGCATGTGGTTGAAATTTAATAGTTAATTTTATGGAAGTACAGAGAAAAACTCATTTAGATTTTTTTGTTTTCCTTTCTGTCTCTTTGTATATTTACTTTTCTCTCTTTGTATATTGTATCTGTATAAATGTTGTTCACAGAATAGTTGTATAGTGATCTACATGAGCTTTTTTTTCCCCCTAATGTGTCATTTTTGCATTCAAAAGGCTTTTTTTAAAAAAATAACTTTTCTGACCTTTCATATACACAGCCGTAATCTTTTTCTTCTTTGTTTTAATGTTGAAATCTTAACTATCTGGAGTTGATATCCTCTTAGGTCATCTATTTTCCAACTGTCTCTTTTAAGCCTTTGGTTCTACTTTTGGGGGAGAATTTTTATTTTTCAAAATTAACCTTATTTTAAGTTTCTGTAAACTATATAGTCAACAACAAACTGGTCCTCTTTTCCCTCATTTTTTTTCCATCACATATAGTTTATAAATTATAGAAAAATTACGATAAAGGCAGATATCCTTGCTGTGTTTCTGACTTCAATTGAAATTACTTTAGTGAGCTTCCATTTGGAAGTGTGCAAAATTTTCTTAGTTTTGGGGAGCCTTTATCATATATTGTAGTTCTCTCTTTTAACTTGTCTATTCATTTGTTCCTTTTTTGAATCTTTGCTGCTTTAATGGATGAAACCTACAGATTTCTGATAATAAATAGCTTATTTAATGGTTTGGATAATAAATGGCTAATATTAATGGTATTAAATATCTTGTGGTGACTCACCTTTGAGAATATAATTCATAACTGTTCAGTTCACCTATTTAAAATACTCAGTTTTGAAAAGTGTAACTATTTCCTGCCTCTCTAGGTTTACCTTTTCTAGACATTTTATATATCCGGAATTAGATAATAATACGATAGTCTGTGTCTGACTTCTTTGATTTAATGCATTGTTTTGTTTTGGTTTTATTTATTTTTATTCTTTAAATCACAACTTCGGTAAATGGTTTTTGGGAAACTTCCCCCTCTCTCTGATGCTACCTCCATACACTCTAACCCCTCTCTTTGTTGTTTGCTAGTCTGTGTTAAATACATTAGTCTCTTTCTTTCTTGTGTCAGTGTTCTTTCATTGGGTGAGGGACTGTGTTCTTGGGAACCAGGTGCACCATGCTGGTAGGTTTTCAGTGTTAACCTTGCGTTGGGCAGCCGGTCTATATTTATTTGTGGTCTGTCCATGTTTTCTCATTGCCAGCTGCCATCTCCACTCCCTTCTCTGTTGTTCTGCTGTTTTGCCTTATTGTTCTGGCGTCAGGTTTAGGGGGGGTCTCACCCCCACCCATTATCGGTGAAGAAGTCTCTCCATGGATTCAGGCATCTGTGATGGCCGTTGTAGGTCATCTCCTTTGCCTCAGTTTGCAGTGTTGCTGTGGGACTGATGCCCCCTCTTTGGCCTTCCTCACCTCTCCCATGGGGTGGGGAGGGGTGCCTTGTTCTCCCAGAAGGCATCTCCAAAATGAGTTCCTGGCTCTTTTAGACCTTGTGAATGCATAGGTGCACTTCATGACCTCGTTTTTTAATGCAGTGTTTTAAAATTTATTCATGTTGTAACATTCATTCCATTTTGTGGTTGTGTAATCCACTGTATGAGTATACCACTTTTGATTTATCCCCTTCTTGAGTTGGTGAATATTTGGGAGGTTTTTTTTTGTTGTTGTTGTTTTGGTCATTATAAATAATGCTTCATAGTTTTTGTGTGGGCTTGTTTTCATTTCTCTTGCGTGTACCTATATTTGGACTTGTTGGGTCATATGGTAACTCTGAATTGAAGATTTTGAAGCACCATTAGGTTGTTTTCCAAATTGACTTTATCAGTTTATTTTCCCAACAGCAGTATATATATGAGGATTTCAGTTTTTTCCACTCATCACCAACATCTGTTACTTGTTAATAGCCACTCTAGTGGGTTATACTTATTTTTAAGCCTTTGAAATGTTACATTCTGGTCTCTAAGACTGTGATTATAAATTTTTTTTGCTTTTAAGTTTTTAAAAAATTATTTTTTTAATGCATGGTTTAGGAAGAACAGTTAGAAGCTGTATTGTCAGCAGCAATCCATACAAGTTCCCTGGGACTTCTGACTGGATGTATCAAAAGGTGGATAACAGAAGGTAAGATTAAATTCTCGACTTAATGACTTTGGGGTTTTTCAGTTAAACTTTAAGGTTATTGTACATACGTATACATGCAGTTCTTAGAGGTGATGGGAGATCCTGTGTACCCTTTAAAACATTTACACCCTACCCCTACCCTGTAGGGTAAGATCTGGCAGACTTCTGGTACAATACTCAGTTAGGGTTCTTTATATTACTATTTTTTATCCATATCATCTTCTCCTAACCCTAATCCCTGGCAGCACTAATCTATTGTCTATTTCCATAATTTTTGTCATTTTAAAAATGGTTGCAAATGGAATCATACAATTTGTAATATTTTGAGATTGACTCTCCAGTAAAATTTTATGGGGATTCATTCAGTTGTTATGTGTATCTCTCTTTACAGTACACCATGCATACATCATCTGAACCATTTGAGAATAAGTTAAAGTCATCATATTTTTTTCTTTATAAATTTTCAATATTGTTTCCTTACAAGAACATTTACTTACAAAACCACTTTTAACAGTTTTCAAAATTATTAAATATATAGACAATGAAATCTTACCAACTGTATCAATAATACTCTTTGTAGCATTTTTAAGAAATGAACCCAAAATGCAATCTAGAACCTTGCTTTGTGTTTAGTTTTCATGTCTTTTAAATCTCCCTTAGTACTGTATATTTTTTAAACTCTTATTTTCAGAAAATTGGGATTTTCTTTTAAAATCTAAGTAATATTTTGTAGACTGCCTTTCAGTTTGTGTTTATTGATCTTTCCTCACAGTTATTAGATACGTTTTACTTTTTTCAGAGCAGCATAACCTAAAATGATGTGCTTGTTGATGAGATACACTGAGAGAAGGATATGTGATACCTGTTTTCTCATTAATGTTGGCATTAGCATTCCTCACTTGGCTAGGGTAGTTTCTGTCAAGTTTCACCACTGAAAAATTGCTAGTTTTCTGTTGGTGTTAATAATCTTTTTTTCTTTATATTTCCAAATTAGAACAGCCAAATTCTGCTGCTAATTTGCGCTTTGTTCTTGAATGGACATGGAATAAAGTGATTCTCACAAAAGAGGAATTTGATAGATTATGTAAGTAAAATATATTAAGAAACTGATCAGTTTTATGTACATAGCAATAATAATTTTTAATCATTTTGAAATTGAACTGTTTAAAGAAGTCCTGAAGAAGGATCCTTCTCACTGTGTTAGAATGACAAGTTCTCACCAAGATTTTGCCAGTTTTAATTAAAGAAGGGACTTGTCAATAAGTCCACTAGAGCAAGTTTCAGAATTACACCTTATCTTTTCACTTTAGGAATTTTATTTATAAAATACACTGAAAAAATAAGGGCATTATGCCAATGACTCTCAGAAGCTCCTTTTTAATTCATTTTCTATTTATTTATTAATGTAAAAAAACTGAATGTCAGGGTCAAAACTCATCACCTCTTCTGGCGTATGTATCATAATTGTCTTTCCAAGTCTTTCTTGATATTCTTGTTCTATTAGCTTCGTGTAAAGTTTGACCCTATTTTGAGATAGCTTGTGAAATTAGCCTATTGCACAAAATATAATTTATGGAATATAAGCTTAATAGCAATATAATTGCCCTATATGTGAAAGTAAAATCTTTAGTTCATTTCAAGGTGTATGTTTTCTTTAATTCTGTTACTTTGTCTTAATGAATGAACAAATGAATTGTTTTATTTTTCTTAGTAGAGGATTTTTAAGTAATTTGTTAGGAATCATGGAGTTATGTACTATATTCTTTTCAGGAATTGATTACATAGTAGAAGCCTGAACACCTGATTCATTATCAGGATAAGGAGTATTTTTTAGAGGGAAATGTTTCAAAAACTGGTTATATAGATTTTAGTAAAAAAATGAAAAAGTAATTCACCTCAATTCATAAATTGTGTGATTTTTATTATGCCCTGAGTTATAGAATGTGGTGTTTCAGGAATGATCTTGGTAATTCAGCTCTTTATTGCTGCTTTGAGCTGTGTTATTGGAACTTTTTAAAAATGAAGAACTTAAAATACATAAAGTCTAATACATATTTTAAGTATATTGAAAGGCAAATAACTTGAGACAAGATTAGCATTTAGATACTTGTTTTCTGGCCCACTTTTATGCTAATATTAATATAATTAAATTTCGTGTAAAAGATATAACCACTAACAACTAAAATATATACCCCCTTTTTGGCAAATTTTATTTGTAAACTTATCCTTGAGTTTTCAGTGAAAGAACAGCGAGTCTACAGTGAATTACAGTAAATATGTAATTTTCTTGTAATAAGATAAGTCTTAATTTTAGTGTTTTCCTTTCGAAGATTGGCTGTGAAAAAGGAGTTCTTATTCACTATGCTAAGTGAAATGCGGCAGAAAATGAAAGACAGTCACATGATTTTATATGTCTCTGGACTGTAACTACAAAACAAAAACATTACTGGCAAAATACAACTAAAGCAATTCCTAGGCTCTAAAAACTATGCTAGTTGTTGCAAGGAGCAAAGGGAGAAGGAGGAAAGGATGGAGGGACGGGCAAAAGAAGGATATATAGGGTATTGGCGCAGGAGGTTTGGGGTGAAGGGTGATGAAACATGTGGATGAAACATATGGAGAAGACTGTAACCCCAAAGTTATATATTATCCTCTGTGTTTGTAATTTCAGGTTTGTCTTTGTAAATCTAGTATATGTAATAATTACATTATTAGTGGGAATTTGGGAAATTCTGTGTTTGTGAGTTTAATTCATCCAGATTTAATAATAAGTGAAAATTGTGTTATATTTTGAAAGGTGCACCATTATTTGATGGTTCGTGTCGTTTCATCGATCCACAAACTATACAGTCTATCCAACAGTGCCATTTACTTCTTAGCAACCTTACTACAGTTTTAAGCTGTTTTGCACTAGAGGCTCAGGAGATCACTGAGAGAGGTTTGTTCTTTGTCTTATGAAAGTTTCATTAAATTCCGTTTTATGATTATAAGAAGGAATAAATTTTCCATGTCTTAGAATGGACTACTGTGTAGAGAAATCATTATTTCAAAGTAAAATTTGCCATTCGAAATCAGCTCAATGAAAGAATAGCTAAGGTAGAAGCATATTTATCTAAAATGTCTAGTCTGAGTTATTTTATAAATTCATTGATTATTCAAGCAAAGTTTGTTTGGAACTATATACTGGTAAAAATTAATTTTTAAAACATTTAATGTTTTAAAAAACATTGAGCATCTTGATGTTTTGATAGTGGTAATAAATTGAAATAAGCAACTATTGTTTAACTTTTATTTTCAGGTTTTATGGACTTACACAATAAATATATGGTTACCCAGCTCATCTGTCAATATGCACAAGTGGTTCTTTGGTTCTCTCATTCTGGGCTTTTACCAGAGGGCTTAGGTAAAATATTCACTTAATCTATAAATATTGAAACAAATAATTTCGTTGTGTTCTGATCTTTTTGGGTTACTTTTCTTTCATCACATTTTATGTTTTCTTCCATGAACTTTTTTTCTTAAATCTTTCCTTATTTTGTATTTTGAGTGCCTCACCCCCATA